>CM067517.1:580400-602064 GCA_034509495.1 Acestrorhynchus altus
TGTGTGTGTGTGTGTGTGTGTGTGTGTTTGTGTGTTTGTGTGTGTGTGTGTGTGTGTGTGTGTGTGTGTGTGGTTTGGGGTGAGTATATCCCACATTCCTTCTACAGTATCTGTGTTTATAAAACAAAAACTCATCATTTCATTGGACATTGGAACATTATGTGGGGTGAACATTACGGGGTTAAACGTTATGGGGTTGAGTGTTACGGGGTTGAACGTTATGGGGTTGAGTGTTACGGGGTTGAACGTTATGGGGTTTAATGTTACAGGGTTGAACGTTATGGGGTTTAATGTTACGGGGTTGAACATTATGGGGTTGAGTGTTACAGGGTTGAACGTTATGGGGTTGAATGTTACAGGGTTGAACATTATGGGGTTCAATGTTACAGGGTTGAACATTATGGGGTTGAGTGTTACGGGGTTGAACATTATGGGGTTGAATGTTATGGGGTTGAGTGTTACAGGGTTGAACGTTATGGGGTTGAGGGTTACGGGGTTGAACGTTATGGGGTTGAGTTTTACGGGGTTGAACATTATGGGGTGGAGTGTTACGGGGTTTAAAGTTATGGGGTTGAGTGTTACGGGGTTGAACGTTATGGGGTTGAGGGTTACGGGGTTGAACGTTATGGGGTTGAGTGTTACGGGGTTGAACATTATGGGGTGGAGTGTTACGGGGTTGAACATTATGGGGTTGAGTGTTACGGGGTTGAACGTTATGGGGTTGAGTGTTACGGGGCTGACCTTTCAGAAGGTTAGAATTGTGTATTTGTGTTATTTTCTTATTTAATGGATTATGTACGACTGTTAGGGGAGTCGGTTCGTGATCTCCCTAATTGACGTTAATCACGACTCACATGACTCATGGTTCAGCTGACTGTATGTCCGGGGGACGTTCTGTGTTCATCATGTTTCTGATAATGTGGACCCTTAAAGTTCTCACCCTCTCCTCTGGTGTCACGCTTGTCCCTGCAGAACAATCCCAATACTGTTTGGGGGTCCCGGCCGGGGCAGGTGGGCTGCGTTAGTATTCTCAGCTGCAGGCCGAGACACTTCGCTTGTTTCCGTCTCCAGCAGTGCGGCCAATTGCAGCGGTTTCTCCTGGCGGGGAAAACCTCAAAAGAGTTTTTATCTGTCACCCCTGGCAGTGCTGGACCACAATGGAACAAAGCGCGCTCTGAGTTTGCATAAGGTCTGGGCTTCTCCGCAGAAGCACATTATAAATGTTCTCTAACTGGTTTCAGGAAGGATGTTCAAACAGCAGATCTGCGAAATTCCATCACACAGACTCGAAACTCAACGTCTGTCTGAAAAGTTAAAATGACACAGAAGGTTTTTGGTGTTTTTATGTAAATCTGAGGATGTTCTTCCAGACTGTAATGAAAACTGCAGATTGAAGCTGTGACACCAGCGTCTTCAACAAGCGATGTTTTACTCATTTGTTCAAAAACACTTCTGTTTGTAGTGGCTTTAAAACACTGCGTTGGTGTGAACGAGAGTCCGAACGCACAACGATAAAACTACGTTCATATCATAATTAAACTACGTTCAATTATTACAGCATTAAAACCCTTTTTATCCTGCTTCTGTTGGAGTAACTGCCTCTGCTGCGCAGGTGCATTCTGGTGCATTGCTGTGTGAATTTGATTGCATTAAGCATCCAGAGCGTCGTTTTCTGTGTTGCACATCTGTGTCAGCAGTGGGTTCATCTTAAATGTCTTCATTGTAAACGGAGTCTGTAAGCATTTGGACACATAGTGCGGTTTTGTGCTTGGTTGATTAGTTTCTCTGAACATTACGCGGTAAAGCGTCGGTACCGTATAGACCTTTACTGAGTGTTCCCGTCAGTCACGCTGTAATCAGTCTGCTCAGGTGCTGCTAATTAATGCTTTTAATTAACCCAGTGTCTGTGTTTTCACTCAAACCCGCAGCCTTTAGACTGAAGTCTTCAAAGCGCCGTCTGTTTAACTGTGAGGAGTAAAGAGAGGGTGGAACGCGGTGGTGTTGTTGAAAAACCATATGAGCGTGTTTCAGTCTGGTTTGGCGTGGTAGCAGATCGTCTTCTGTGACGAGTCCTGCTTTTGTCTCGGTGCAGAAAGGGAATGAATCCGTGTGTTGAGGCAGGTCAGCTGTGGTCAGCGCCAGGATCAACAGTTGTTGTCACACATCACACGTCCAGAAGGTCTGGTGTGATGGTGTGGGTGCAATTTTGTACGATGCCGGATCACCTGTGGTCTTCATTTCTGACCCTTTGATCCCAATGTTACATTATATACGTTACGTTGCAGCACTGTGTTGGACTGAGTGGTCAGGAACATTGGAGCCCCACAGGGAACTGTCCTTTTCCCTCTATGCCACGGACTTCAGCAACGGCACGGGCGCTTTCCCGATGACTCAGCATTAGTTGGATGTATCACCAGTAGTGATCAGCCGGACGATGCTCAGGATATTGTATGACTGTGTTGCGGCATGTGCTGTCCTTTATGGTGTTACGTGCTGGGGCAGCAGGCTCAGGGCAGCAGATGCCAACAGACTCAACAAACTGATCCGTAAGGGGGAGAAGAGCTGGACTCTTGGAGAGGAGGACGTTGTCTGCAGGACATTATGGACAATGACTCTCACCCACTCTACCAAACAAGTGATGAGACACTTTCAGTGCATGACTCCAAACGCAAAATGCACGACAGAGCACCACAGGAAGGTCATTCCTACCTGTGGCCATCAAAATCTAAAGCTCTTCCCTAAACGGTTGACCACTATGAACACTAACTGGCCCTACGGTCTAACTGCTGCTCATTAAGAGATGTAACCTATGGATGGGAATCCACATTTGAGGGGGAGGAGCTTCAGATTAAACAGATTTAGATTTCAGCTGCAGCTCCCGTTGATCAGCTTCAGGAGTTTGGGATTCTGCTGGAGCTCCGGAAGCAGGGTGAAGGCAGATCTCTGAGTGTGTGATTAATCGATATTATTGCTGTGTGTTTGTGATCGCTCCATTTGGACATGCTCGGTATCGCAGGGCGTCGGTATCGTTAGTGTCCGCCGTCTTTGCCCTGCAGCTCGGCTGGCGTGTGGAGCTGTTTCAAAGCTATTAACTTTTGCAGGCCTACTTTAGCAAATTAAAGTAAAGAGAGATCTAACGCCATAAAGTCTTCTGGCAGCGTGGATGAGCTGAGCGTATGCACTTCTTTTAAGTCCTTCTTCCCCAATATTGGAAGGTTTAATTCTGGCGGCGAGCTGGCCGGTGATTTTTCTCTATGATGCTCCATCGCTGGGTTACTTCCTTCGCTGGACTTTTAAAAGCGAGGAGAATCCATTATAAGATAATTCACAGAGCTGATGCAGTTCCTTACAGAACATATCAAACGAAACGGAACTTATTTACAGCTACACCTGCAATATTCATGACTCCACATCTGGAACATTTATACAGATGTTCTGGGAATGGGAATGGACCTCTACAGTAGATAGACCATATGTCTAAATATTTATGGACACCCCATCTAATCATCACATTCAGCTACCATAAGCTGCACCCATTGCTGACATAGATGTGCAAATGCACACACAGCTTGTCTAGTCCTTGTAGAGAAGCACTGCCAATAGAATGTGCTGGTTGAGTGCCAGCCCCACCCCCTCTCTCTGATCAGTCAGAGTCTGTGTGCAGGTTGATCTTCAGCCCCGCCCCCTCTCTCTGATCAGTCAGAGTCTGTATGCAGGTTGATCATCAGCCCCGCCCCCTCTCTCTGATCAGTCAGAGTCTGTATGCAGGTTGATCTTCAGCCCCGCCCCCTCTCTCTGATCAGTCAGAGTCTGTATACAGGTTGATCATGTTCACGTGGACAGAGCAGTAAACATGCACTGGAAGCTCCTTTGATATTTCAATTTGAGCTGTTTTCTGAGTTGAATTACTGACCAATAATTCATCACTCAATGACGAGACCAGGGTTATATGGAGTATATACCTGTACTTAGTTATGGTCTGTGCATCATGTCTGTAGGTGACTCTGATCCTGAAATATGAAGCCTAGAAAACAGCGTCTCGGGTTCTAAGAGTAAAAAGAAAAAGGGTAAAAATGCCACATAATGAAATATTGCATATTGATGAATATCACCGTCCCGCAGCCCCTCCCCCACCCTCCCCTATCTTGGTTATAAGATGTAATATAGAATGTAATAAAAGGTTGATCAGAAAAACAGGAAGCATGGGGAGATACGAACCTGTCCATTGGCCTCCTTTTAGAGCAGAAAGCCTGAAATCTTAATTTAGTTCTGCGTGATTCGATTGAGAGACTGCAGCTCCTTTCATTTTCATCCCCCCGCAGCTGAATGAGCTGCAGAGACCATCGGGTTCTTTCTGCCTCTGTCACAATTTTCTGTTGACCATTAATAAGCATGGAGCTGATTTAGCGCTTCAGAAATCCTCCTGCTGTTTATCTGCACTGAAACTCCAGCATTCATTAAGTCGGCCTCTTCTGCGCCAGAGATCCTTCTGTAACAAAACTGAAGATTAATACATTAAAAACCCAATTTGCTCGTTTGAATGAAAGCGCGTTCTAATCGGCCGAGTTCTGCTCCATTGTGGCTCAGCGCTGGACTCTGGATGTGAAGTGAGAAAGGTTATTTAACTTAATGAAGCCACTGCTTTGAGATGGCTTTTCACTGCTGCCCACCGCTGAGGTCCCATTCAGGACTGGTCGTTTACCCGCAGATTTACTGAAGACGAGGTCACTTCTGGCAGGGCGCGATCGACTGGCCGTAAGCTTTCAACGTCTCCAGTAATCTCAGACTCCAGTGTCTCAGACTGGTCTTTAGCAGTCATTGTCCATCTCTACAGTAACAAAACACACCTTACAAAGGAGTGGCTTAAAGAACCGCTAGATAACACCGAGAACTCCAACATTCCTCAGTGTCTGTAACTCTGGGAACAGCAGGTTGTAGGTGACTACAGTCATTGATTAAAACGGGAAAATTAATGTCTATATCACAAATGTAGACAAACGGTGGACAACGTCTGGGCCTCTCTGGTCTAAATGACTGTTACTGTGAACAGTTAAGCAGGTTGAAGATGAAATGATCTCCAAAAGCCATGAAGTTAAAGACGAAACCCCTGAAGACTTTAAGCAGCACCAGTGATTCATTTTGGTTTTGTACAGTTTGAGAGTGAAGAGCTGAATTTGTCTGTTAGGGTTATGACTTGTGACAAAGTTCAACCTGATCAAACTTCTCTAACCTGGTCCCAAAAACAGCATGTGTTCTTCTAAGCAGCTGCCTAGCACTTGAACATGGTTGAGGCCCTCAAAGCAGGAGAAGCTTTAAGAAGATAGAAAAGCATTTTCAGCATTTTCCTCAGTTCAAAATGTAATTAAGAAGTGTCAGTTAACAGGAACAGTGGAGGTCAAGATAAGGTCTGGAAGACCAGGGAAAAATTCAGAGACAGCAGCTCATAGGATTATTAGAAAGACACATCAGAAGCCCTGCTTGACTGAAAAAGACCTGGAAGATTCAGACTCTGGTACATTGTTCTAATGTTCAGGACACTTGAATATGGCCTTCATGGAAGAGTCATCAGAAGAAACCTTCTCCTGGGACCTCGCCACAAGATTCACCATGCATTTTGGGAACAACCAAGTATCTCACAGAACTGGAAGACTGTTGTGAGGAAGAATGGACGAAAATCCCTCAAACAAGAACGGAAAAGTGTTTATAAGCTGTGATTCCAGATGAGGTGCTTTAAGGTACTAACCACGCGTTTCATGTTTTATTAGTTTGAAAATGAAAAATGTGTTTGTTTATGTGTGTTTATCACTTCATGCCTTTCGGAGATCATTTCTTCTTCAACCTGCTTAACTGTTCACAGGAACTGTGATTCTGACCAGGGGTGCCCAAACTTTTGCATTCCACTGTATTCAGGAGAATAACATCTCCTGAAGTAACATCTGACATGTGACTGTCTCCTATAAGCACTTGATAATCTTTAAGTAAATAGAGGCACATCAAACTACGAAAACATCCTGCAAGTTGGCCATTGGTTCTAAGAGTTGAAGGTATGGGATGTGTTTTCTACATTAAGGTTCTTAGAGGATCTCTAGGCTAATTTATTTGTGTTCAACTACACTGCTAAAAGGACAAGCTCTTTACAGAGTTTCATCAAACTGAAACTGTGGAGGAACCTTAGAATGGGAGGAACCCATTCTTAAACAGAAGAACCTTTGCAAAAAGCTAAAGTTTATTTCAGTGAAGTAAACTCAAGATGTTCCCTATAGTTTGATCCAAATATAGTAGCTTAAACATCATCTTTGAAAGAAATGGATTTAGAGGAATCTAAAGGTACTTCAAGGAACTACTCATTTTTACCAAGAGCTCAAATATCCCTCAGTGCCCTTTGAGGTGCCTGTGAGAACCTTTGGAATTCCTAAGTCTTAAATCTGGTTCTTCAAAGATCCCATTTGAATTGAGGCTCATAGAAGATGCGATATCCAGTTATACTCTTAAAAGAACAGGATCTTGATCACCTTTCAGAGGTTCTTCAGTTTGAATCTGTGAATATCTTAATATACTTTAAGGAACCTCCAAGAAACCTTCGTTTTTCTATTAAACCTTTCTTAAATGCTACTTTAAGAGGTTCCTACACAGTTTTGAATGGAAGAACCTCCAAAAGTTCTTCAAGGATCTTGTCCTTTTAACAGTTAAAATGAGTGGTTCCTTTGAAGAACATCTAGATTAACCAAAGAATGCAGGGACTCCTCCAAGAATGATCTTATGAAAGAAGTCTTGTAAACACTCTATTTACAGCTCAGAATATGTGAAGAAGAAGAAGTTACCTTCACACTGAGTGTTCTGATAACAGGAACTGATGCAGCGCAAGTACTGAATCAGCGACGTCTCCTGACTGAGTCCTGGGTCAACCCTTGAGGGGGTTCTTGCAGTTGGGTTTTGGCTTTCAGTACACATTCTCAGGGAGGTCGTAACATTTGGGGCTGTTTCATTGGGGCGATGTTCCAGTATTGACTCACTTCCAACAACAAAAAGTGGAATTTCTTGTATCCTTTGGTTCAGACATGGGAAAACCTCTTGATGAGTTGGAGCTGTTGTGGTGTTTGCTTTTGAGGTACTGATCTGCTCAGTTCTGCAGTTATTTCCTAAATCCCACATTTTTGGGAGTGTAGAGTTCCTGGGAAAGTGTGATTATGCAACCGAGGTTTGAAGAAACACCCTGCCTCCAGCTAATCTACTAATTCTCCTCTCCTCTTACTGTCCTCCACGCCGAGTTCCCACATTCTGTTTCATCTCTGCTCTCCATGATGTTTACATTCTTCTCTCGGATCTTAAACCCTGAAACGAAGCGCTGGTCCTTCAATGGGGAGCAGCGTCCAGAACCCCTTGCTGCTTCTGTACATTCACAGCCACAGCTGTCAACAGTCAAAGGGTTCTGATCCAGCTGAAGAAGGGCATGGACGTGTGAACAGAATTAAAATGCTGAATTTGTATCGAGATGAAAATCGAGATGGTGATTGATGGACAGTTCGTCCCCCAAGTTCAGCACTTTGTTTGCTTGTTAGTCTTTATGTTCACTTTAAAAGGAATTTGATGGCCTCAGGGATGACCACAGTGACCGGAAAGCACTAATTAGCAGCAGGAATCAACACAAACTGACTAATTAAAAGTTTTTTCGATCTGTTTTGGTTCAACTAAAGTGCAGAAAACCAGTAAAGCAATATGGTGGACAAGTAGAGATGTTTTTGAGACTTTCACTTTCAAAATTAGACTAAAATATAAAAACATACAGTAATTCTGCTCAAGTTCACATTGTACTGATGACAGCATGTATTTCAGGATCAGAGTAACCTACAGATCTGATACACATCATAAACTACAGACTGACTGTATAAAACCATCATCATCATCATAGTGTGATGATTTATCAGAGACTAATTCAGCGAAATTCCAACTGAATTAAATCCCAGTTTAAAAAACCAAAGGAGCTTCCACATGGACATGATCAACCTGCATACAGACTCTGAATGATCAGAGAGAGGGGGCGGGGCTGATGATCAACCTGCATACAGACTCTGACTGATCAGAGAGAGGGGGCGGGGCTGATGATCAACCTGCATACAGACTCTGACTGATCAGAGAGAGGGGACATTCAGGTTGTGAATTTTATTTAGATCACTGTTAAGTATTTTGAAGACTTTATTATTAATTTACAAACAATGCGCCCCCTACTGGTGTTACTGCACTTACTCATCAAAGCCCTTTAGTGGTCCCTGTTAGAATGAGCGTGGTGTTTCGTTCTGGATCAGGGCACACAGACGAGTGAGAGTGCCTCATAAATAAATATAAAATGTTCTTGATAATATTTCATGCTATTTTCTGTTCCCTCTGAACAGAGCACAACAAGTTAGACATTAATTACACACATAATCTGCCTTCAAACGCAGCGTTGGCATTTATGAGCTGAAAACTTCAGAATATGATCAAGCAAATTAAACATTTTACAGCCTCTGGTCTTCTTATCTTCATATCTCTCCTGTGAATCAGACGTCTCCAGCACTTCAGATTCTTCACAGGTACAGCTGTCAGGAGTTCAAATCAGGATCTTACCTCTGTGCGGCTTTGTGGACCTCTTAGTTCAGTGAGAATATTTCAACACCACCTTGTGTCCATCACTGGCCACTTTATTAGAAACAGTTGAATGTGTTCCTCTGAAGCGCTGGAACATTCTGAGTGGTTGGTGGAGTTGCCCTCTAAGCAGTGTGAATATCTTCTCCTGCAGAGCTGAGCTGCGATATGCCAGAAGTGGTGGTTGACACAGGTTAGGTCGGATCCTGCTCTCTCACACAACACTTAGACTTACTCGCACGCCCAGGCATCCTCCCCGTAGCAGCTCTAACAATGCACATGATCATTGTGCTCCAGCCTGATTGTCTGAGGCCTGCTCTCTTGCATTCTGGGAGCTGAGGGTGTAAATAAAGTGTGAAATACCTGCAGGATGCTGCGTAATCTCTCACATGTGCTCGGCTGAGATAAGGCCAGTCGGGCCGAGCCTCCGAGCAACGGGATGCTGCCTTAGCTAGGAAACCACCGGGGTCACCGGGTCACAAAGGCTGAGCGCCAGCCGCCGTTCCAGCTTTTACAGCAACCTGCAGCTTTCAGGCTCAATAATGCTCCGCCATACACCTCATTTAATGCCACCTGGATTTATTTTAATGCCCCATCTGTGTCATATAAGCCCGGAATGCTCTGACCCATCAAAACTAATTGAGTGAGTTGAGCAGAAAATATATCCACCAGCAATCCGCGTAGGTGTGCATCCTAAAACACTGACTGTCAGTAACACTGCGGGAAAGTTTGCAGACACTGTAAAAACTTCTGTCCTCTGTGAATCTCAGACTTCAAAAGCTCCTGAGATGCCTGCTATCAGAGCAGTAAGTCCTTCCTCAGTTAAACCCTAATAATCACATCCCACACATCTTCAATCAGGGACAGGTCTGGAGACGAGACCGACCACGGTGCAGCAGTGTGTGGACGAGCGTCATCCTGTTGGAATAGAGCACCGGAGTGTATGTTCAGAAAAGGTAGAACCACTGTTTGCAGAACCTCATTAATGTAATGTTGTTCTGTTAAAGTGCCTGTAATGAAGATCAAAGGTGATCTGACATCATATGAAACTGCACCCACACCATCACAGCAGACCTTCTGGACGTGTGACACCAAACCGTTTATCTTGGTGCTGACCATGATTTTGTTGGTCGTCTCCACTGAGACAAATGTGGGACTCGTCACTGAAGATGATCTGCTTCCATTCTGAGTGACTCAACAACAGTCTGGTACGACACCACTGCAGTCTTTGGAGACGTTGGTGTGGTGTTAAGGGCAGTTGACCTTATAGGTGGCATGCATGTAGTCCTGCTGAAGGTGCTGGCACTGACAGGATACCTCACGGAGGGCATCAATGCTCACTGAATGTCCATGTGACCTGTTAGTTTGACATGGGAACATTTCAGCTGACAAAACATTTGGGTTAAGAGCTTATGGACTGTTTGTAGTTTATGGAACGGTGTAGGGTGTATCGCTGGTCCCAAGCCCGGATAAATGGTGAGGGTTGCGTTGGGAAGAGCATCCGGCGTAAAACTTGTGCCAAAACTATAATACGGATCATAAATATGATGATCTGCTGTGGTGACACCTAAAGGGAGCTGCCGAAAGAAGAAGAAGAAGAAGAAGAAGAAGAAGAAGAAGAAGAAGAAGAAGAAGAAGTAGTAGTAGGGTGTATTGTCTGTATTTTGAAACTTTAATTGTATTCTAAGGCTACATCCAGGGCTGGAGGACCAAATCTTGGGCCCTGGTAATAACGGTTTGCGCAGGACCCCCTTTTTTCATTTCATTGTTTTACCTGGTTATCCCTGCGGTCTTCGTTGTCTGACATGGTTGTCCCCATGATCTTCATTCTTTGACCTGGTTGTCCCTGAGATTTTTGTTATTCAGCCATGGATGGGTCCCCTGCAATATTTTTGTCACTTGACTGGGGATAGGTCTGTCTCTATCTTCTTTGTTAGACCTGGTTATCCCCATGATCTTTGTTGTTAGACCTGGTTGTCTCCATGATCTTTGTTGTTAGACCTGGTTGTCTCCGTGATCTTTGTTGTTAGACCTGGTTGTCTCCGTGATCTTTGTTATTTGCCCAGCGGTGAGTCCCACCGCTCTTTGTTAATCGACGATGGGTGGTTTTCCTGCATTTTTTTTTTTGTTTGACCAGCAGTTGGTTCTTTGTGGTCCAATGTATGATGTTCAAACCCCGTTGTCCCTGCAGCCTTTGTTGTTTGACTGTAGATGGGTTCTGCGCAATCTTTTAGTTCTTCGACCAGGAGGGTCCGCCTGCAGGGCCCTTGGTATGCAGGTCCACCATTACTGCTCCCCACGACTACAGCCTGCTTTATTAAAAACAGTTCGAAAGGTTCATTTTTCCATTTTTAGCCTCTATATTTGAGCCCAACTCAAAATGATTGTCTCCACCAGCCCAATCTAAAACTTTCACATCTGATAAATTGGGAGAATTTTTTTTTTTTGCTCAACTCAGATTTCCTCATTTTTCTGCAGGGGGTTCCGAAATCCATTTCGTTTATAGCCCTACATCAGCCGTGAAAGAGTTCGGCTCACTTTGCCTCGACCTCGTACCTCATTCAGCTCTGTTTGTGTGGGGCTTCTTGTTTTTTGGAATTCAGGACCTCGTTCCTTTCTGAAGTAAAGGGATTAAAGCTCAGCCCTGTGTTCGCAGGCTCACCCTTTGCGACTTGATTGAGTTTTCATTCTCTCTCTCTCTCTCTCTCTCTCTCTCTCTCTCTCTCTCTCTCTCGTGGCGAGCCTGGCTGAATGAATCAAAGTGGCGTTCAGATCTCACTGCCGAGATGATTCATTGTCTTTACTCTGGCAGCGAGTGGCTGGCTTTCCTGCCCAAAGCTGTGGCCAACCGGCCCGGATCTGCTGCCAGTGATTTCCCCGCAGAATCCACTCGAACACTCGCTGCCTGCACTTCAGCTATTGCCACTGCGTTAATGTTGGGGTTATTTGTATTTTAATAAATACAGGTTTATAGACTCGTCACTGCTCTGCGTTAAATTCATAAGAACATCCTTCGTGACTCAGGATCAGAGTAACCTACAGACACGATACACATCATAGCAAATATACTGTATAACCCTGGTTCAACCATATAAAGTCCATGATTACTTTATCTGGAACAGGGTTACCACGACCTACCCCTGGAGCTTGGCCTGGGGGTTGTGCCTGCAGGAGAGTGCCTGGTGGCTGGGCCGCCATCAGTCTATCCCAGGATGGCTCAACACAAACAAGCAACGTCCGAGTTGTGGTGCAGTGTAGTGCCCACCAAGCGAAGGGCATCACTGACCTCAGCAATGGAAAGTATACTCAGATCTTATCTGCTCACACTTAAGATGCATTGTAGTGATGTGTGAACAGACTCTGCTGTAAATAGTTCTTTTATTGTTCTCTGTTTAGAAGAACATCTTCACACTGTATTTAGGTCTGTTTTGGACTTTGTTCTGTTTCTTGAGGAACTAACCACGTACAAAAGGTGGCTCCTGCCAGACTGGAATGGTCACCTGAGTGTTGGGTTGTTGTTCTCATGGTGATGAGAGGTTTTCAGAAACCTTGCAGGAGCAAGAGAGAAATGATTTCAAAAGTAATCGGACGTGTGAACGAGGCTTAAAGATATACTTAACCTCATTTTGACGGATGGACTGCAGTCTCAGCAGTGGTGCACGGGGGGATGTGTACATTCAATTTTGTGCCAGACTCTTCCTTTGCACGTTCCTCCAATGTGAGAGAACACTCACCTCCTCAAACAGAGATCCAGAAGCTTTGAGGTGATTAAAAAATTGCAGCGAGTCAATCTAAATCCGCCATCAGCTGGAGGAGACCCTTTGAACGTTTTTTGACAATTGGTCTCACAGAGAAGAGCGACGTCGCTTCGTTTCGGCTTCTAACGAGCGGGAAGCGGATTTGCATAAGTGGGTATTAGCTCACAGTTTAGTGGTGCGGACATTTCTGATGCAAAGACAGATCGGTTTCACTTCCGCACTCTGGTTCTCCTCCTCACAGCTGCTTTTTCATGGTTTTTTCAGTTTCTTTTTCATCACTTGTTGTCTTTATCTTTTACGCCCAATGTATTGAGTTGGTGTGTTTCAATTATCCGTTCTGCTCTTCTGGGAGAATGAGGAGAACTTCAGCTGGCAGAGAGCCGGAACATTTTACAGCTCGGAACTCAGGCCGTCATTCTGGAACCAGAGCCATGAGCGTATACGGAACTCTGGGAACTCTGGTGTCAGGGAAAGTTGCTGTGCTGAGTCTCTCAGGTCGGGGAGATTCCAGGGTTTCTGAAATGAGGTGGCACGTGTAGGTAGTGTTCTCCTGCAGAACAGCCAAAGGATCAAGGAGATCAGGCAGACTATATATAATATACACTAAAGGACAAAAGTATTGGGACACCTGCTCATTCACTGATTCACTGTCTCATTAAAGTGTTTGTCCTGCTTTTGTTGGAGTAACTGTCTCTACTGTGCAGTGAAGACTTTCTTCTAGATTCTGGAACATTGCAGTGAGGATTTGATTGCATTTAGTCACAAGAGACTTACTGAGCTAACTGAGCAAAAGCTTTGTTTCTAAGAAATAAAAACACATATCTCAGAAATCCTGTTGATAATGGATCATCTAGTGTGTTTTTGAGCTAAAAAAGCAATAATTTTTGTAATGATTAGATTTACGATATTTATAATAAGTTTTCAAAATACCTGACGGGGTTCAAATGTCCTTTATTATTTTTATTATTTGTGTATGTGTCAGTATTATCCCGTCTCTGGACTTTTGTACTGAAATTTGAACACTGTGTGAGCAAAGAAAGAGAGCGAACAGCCCCTCCCTTCTCATTACTGTCTGTAGGTTACTCTGATCCTGAGTTATGAAGCCTAGAATACCACAAGTTACGAGTTAAATGTCTTTTAAACATCTATCGCTGACTACTAACCCATTTTTCATGTCCACTGATGTCCAACAGCAGTCCTAGTCAGACATTTAGTGACATGGTCAGATACTGAGCCTGTTTTTTCTTACGTTGAATGTTTGCTGGGAATTTGTCAGGTCAGGATGTTGGATGATCACCACCTGAACTCATCCCCAAAATCCCCAACTCATCCTTTCTAAAAGTCCTGTATGGAGCTCCATCATTCCAGAGAACACAGCTCCACTGCTCCACAGCTCAATGCTGGGGGTCTTTATACCCTCTAGTCCACACCTGCTATTAGACATGGAGACAATAGAATCATGTTTGTTTATCTGCTCCAGAGAGTCTTATTCTATTGGCAGTACTTCTCTACAGAGACTAGATCAGCTGTGGCAGTCAGCGGTGGGTGCAGCATAAAGCAGCTAAATCCTGAATTAGAAGAGATGTCCACAAACTTTTGGACATAGTGTCTTAAACACACTATAAATGGACATTAAAAATAAACACGGGGATTGTAGAGCGGTGTTAAATGACAGGCTGACACAATTCCCAGTTCAGTGTTCCTGGAGAACGTTCCTCCCAGTGGATTTAATGTGAATCAGCTTCCTTAAGTACAGGATTTCACCTGCTGAGGGAAATGTTCTGCAGCGCTTGGACAGCTGTCGTCCTGATCTATAGAACAGAAATCCATCGGCTGGCTGCAGCTCAAACAGCAGGACCTCCTCTCCGTGTCTCTGACAGGGCTGCTGTTGTAGTTCAAAGCTCAAGAACAGCATTTCAAGATTTATGACACCTGCCAAACCACTCTCATTGGTTTTTAATGCAGGTTCCAGACCAGTTCAACTGGAAACATTAAGAGCCTTGTGTTCTTCAGTATAATGGAAAGACTGTAAATGTCAAGGTGTCTCAACTTTTGACTGGAAAATAATTTAGGAATGTTTTTGGGATCACTGATTTCAATAATACCAGACTAATGTTGGTTAAAATGACTCTAACGTGTTGCTGGTGCTCTTCAACTGCACTGCTCTCCAGAACAAGTCCAGAGTGATGAACAGAGCCGGAGATCGGGATCTGGGCTGATCCTGGCATTTTTTAACCGACGGGAATCGGCTATATTAGTCTTAATCCAGCTCGGAGTCTTTGTTTTAACTGTGGTGTTCAGAGCATCATCATCTCTGTCATCTGGAGTCCTGAAGGAGTCTTTAATCAGGGGCAGTAATTGGACCAAGGTACGGGTCTATAGCCCTGGATCTTTTGGGAATAATCTTGTGTCTTCTTCCCACTGTCCACTCTATCAGACACTCCTACCGAGTGTCTCCACCTTGTAGATGTAAAGTCAGAGACAGAAGCTCATCTGTTTCTGCACAGTTTGTGTTGGTCGTCCTCTAGTCCTTCATCAGTGCTCACAGGACGCTGCCCACAGGACGCTGTCGGCTGGACGTTTCTGGTTGGTGGACTGTTCTCGGTCCAGCAGTGACACTGAGGGGTTTAAAAACTCCAGCAGCACTGCTGTGTCTGATCCACTCATACCAGCAACACACACTAACACACCACCACCATGTCAGTGTGACTGCAGTGCTGAGAATGACCCACCACCCACATAATATCTGCTCTGTGGTGGTCCTGTGGGGTCCTGATCACTGAAGATCAGGGTTTTAATGGTATTGGCTCGGCTGGGTGGTCAGACGCAGTCTCAGTTCCTCATAATTGATGCTGGAACATCCAAACACTTGTAGACTCTTCCAAAGTCTTCCTTAGAGAATTTCCTTAGAACAGTGCTTGGTCTTCATGTTCACAGCTTGTCCTTCAGATCCTCGGTCTGACCCGTGGTTCCTGAATGAATTCCCAGCGTTCGAGTCACACAGCTTTGGTGAAAACTTTCTTTTCCAACCTTTATAAAGTGCCTCAAGGTTGTGTGGATTCAGCCTTCGATTGCTCCAGCGCTTGCAGTGCAATCTGGAGCTGCTCTGCTGAGATAGTCTCAGCAGTAGCTGGGGATGCTCTCAGACAGGTCTGCGGAAGTGTTTATTCGGCTCTGTCAGGCTCCGCTCGCGGCTGTGGGCTGCAGCTGATGACTGTGGACACTCTGCAGGATCTACTGTGGCTTCTCGGAGCTTTTGGCAAGGCTGTCCAATCCCCTAAACACACTCTTGTTTTCCTTCTGAACGCTCATTTACTTTCATCCTCTCCTCCGTTTGCTTCAGCAGTCACGTCGGAGCAGTGTGGGAGTGACTCTGTGGCCCTGCACCACCTTGACACTCGGAATTCTGCTGCTTAATCGCCCGTAATAAACGCAGGAGAACGATTGTTGTGTTGTTGTTTGTCTGTTTGCTGCTGTGTGCCGTCCTCAGAGTGCACTGCGAGATTGTAGAGACGGAAATTGAAACATTTGCATGCAAAAACACACCTGATGTATTGGTTCCATTTGGTTTTCCATGCTCCATCTCCCAGGCAGCTGGCTGGACCGAGGGCCAGATGTACGGAATATAGTGCATCAGGTTTCAGGGGAAAATAGGAGACTGGACTTTCTGAAATGATTCCTGGTTTGAAAATATTGCTCCATAGGAGAATGATGGAGACGTGTCCCCACCACTTTCCAATACTTCTTCTTCTTCCAGCTGCTCCCTTTAGGGGTCGCACATTGGATCATCTGTCTCCATCTTGCCCTATCCCCTGTCTCCTCTACTGTTACACCAACCATCTCCACCTTCACTTCATCTATAAACCTTCTCTGAGGTCCTCGTCTTCTCCTTCTGCCCAGCAGCTCCATCTCCGACATTCTTTGTCCGATATGTCCTCTATTCCTCCTCAACACATGTCCAAACCATCTCAACCTGGCCTCTCTGGCTTTACCTGCTCATTTCTGATCTGCTCATTTCTAATCTTGTCCTTCCTCGTCACTCCCAACGAAAATCTCATCATCTTCATCTCCACCACCTCCAGCTCAGCGTCCTGTCTTTTAGACAGAGACACAGTCTCCAAACCAAACATCAGAGCAGGTCCCACTTCTGTCTTATAAACCTTCCCTGTCACTCTTGCTGCTCTCCTGCTTTCGTAACACTTTCCAACACAACCAGTGTTTAAGGATGTCAGCGTCACTTTTAACAGTCACAGACTGTAACCCTGACATTCATTCATTTATTGATTCAATCGTTTACATTTAATGTTAACATTTGAGGATTTGTGTCACCGCAGAAATGGGTGTAGTATTACCATGGAATCAGGGGTTGTGTAATCATGGACATGGATGGAGTGCAACAAATATGGTGTAACGTATTCAGAAGTGGAGTAACAGTGTAATACAGTGTTGGTTATAATGTAACCATTATATGAAACAAGCAGAGAGTTTGTACGTAAACGGTTGTATCGCCTGCTCTATACATCAGGGGTCTAACTGTACATCAGATGACATTTTTCACAGTCAGCCCAAATCATTGTTCTATTTCTGTAATGCACACACATACACACACACACACACACACACACACACACACACACACACACACACTGTAAATCAAAGTGGGCGGATAAAAGCAGGGTTTTGAAAGTGGGAGGGACAGGCCTCCCGGTTCCCGGTGTCTGTTTGGTCCTGGTGCGGTGTGCTGGTTCAACAGCACCTCAGCGGTGTCTCACACTTAGAGCCAGCTCATACTGCGTCCACATCAAAGCACCTTCAGCACAGCACCTGCTGACGTCTGGGCTCCGCCCCTGAGCCATTCACACTTTCCTCTAAACACAGCGGAACCAGGCCGAGCTCGTACAGTCGGAGTCACACAGACGCTCACACTCTGATTCTGCAAAACGCATCCGACGCAGCTCTGACTGCACTTCACTGACTGCTTTAGAGCTGCTGACAGAGCAGGATACACTACTCACTTACTGCTGTACTGCCTCACTGCCTCACTGCCTCACTGCCTCACTGCTGTACTGCCTCACTGCTGTACTGCCTCACTGCTGTACTGCCTCACTGCCTCACTGCTGTACTGCCTCACTGCCTCACTGCCTCACTGCTGTACTGCCTCACTGCTGTCCTATGAGTGAGTGGAATTACAGGGTATGTGTTTCTAATTACGTGTCCAGTAAGGAAGCTCAGAGTTGGGTTTTTCCAGGAAGCTTTAAGGAACGTTTGAAGAGTTTTCCGGTTTACCTTCCTCCGTGGTGACATGCTGCCCTGTCCTCAGAGTCACTTAAGCTCCAGAAAACGCTGTCTTCCTGAAAGTCCGTGTCTTCTGGACGTTACTCTGCACTGACCTGACATTTCTGTGCCTCAAACTCTGTATGTCAGGACGGTGCTGTGTCTGTACCTCTGCCCAAAGCTGCAGCCTTCATCTCTCCTCAACCTGATAAATTTCCTTCCACCCGTAAACCCCCCGGCCCTCGGGGGGCCTCGCTTCTGCCCAGCTTCAGCCATTGATTCCACAGCGTTATTCTTTCTGAGCGGAGACCATGCAAATGTCAACCAAAAAGAGCAAAAAAAGGAACATTGATCCATGCATGAAATCATATTATCTGCAAAGCACAGAGCAATAGTGTTTGGATTAGGGGAATTTCAATGGTGCCGGCACAGCGGTGGCGGTCCGATGTCCACAATGAATGAAATTGGAAATGCTGTTTAAGGAGACAGTCAAAGGAGCAAGTCGTTTCACAGCAAATCATCACCGTAAGGGTTCTGTGTTATGAAACGCACAGAAAACAGCAGTATTGATCATTTCTCGGACGGAGAGAATCAGCCATGCGTGACTCTATTGATCAGATATGACTCCGGTTTTTACTACGGGTTGCCAGTAACAGCGTTTCCGTACCTGCTTGCGGAAATCAGGGCCCTGTAGATGCAAACGAATCACTCTGGGAGATAAACCCGGCTCTAGATAACAGAACATTTGTTCATTAACAGGTAATTAATCAAAGCTCAGGGACTAATTAAGCATCGTGCATCATAGAGGTTTAGACCGTCTGCATAAACGATACTGATGTTAAATCTCTGTCTGATTTCTCGTTATCAGACTGATTAAAACGGTGTAAATAACGTAAACAGTGTCTGCAGGTCCCTCACAGGCTGATTTTCCA
Organism: Acestrorhynchus altus; assembly: GCA_034509495.1. Taxonomy (NCBI): domain Eukaryota; kingdom Metazoa; phylum Chordata; class Actinopteri; order Characiformes; family Acestrorhynchidae; genus Acestrorhynchus; species Acestrorhynchus altus. The sequence goes on from CM067517.1 coordinate 598,987, forward strand.
AACTGAGCTCTACTTACTGCATTTTTGTGGGTTCATGAACCGAACGGGTCATAATTCATTTCAACACCATCCTCTCTTTATATGTTTTTAATGAATCATAAATCTGAATGACTGAATTTAGCCTCATAGGCCAATTTTGTGGGATACATTTATCTTTTTAAATTCGGTGTTAATAGGAGACACTGTTAATTTCAGAAGATCCTAGATGATCTAGTTTTATTTTCATTTATAAATATTAACAGAATTTAAATATTTGTATGAATTTAGGTTCATTAGGTTTTGGTCCAAAATGTACTTCATGCCTTCAATTTGTTGTGTTTTTTTTCTTATAAGAACTAAAAACTCTTTATATCCCAGAACTCGGATTTCGATCATCCCGAGTGTTTAATTTAATTGTGATTTGTTATTTGTAATAATTAAATTAATGAGGATAATTTCTTCAAAATACTTGACATCGGTCCAAATAAAGCCGCCTTTACACCAGTAAAGGCCTTCACGTCTTCATGCCATCCAGTCCACCTTTACACCAGATGTAGTGGAGCTGACCATACATCACAGAATGTGTCACCAGCAGAGGGCGCTGCACAGCCTCAGTTAGCATCAGCCCCGCCCCCTCTCTCTGATCAGTCAGAGTCTGTATGCAAGTTGAGCATCAGCCCCGCCCCCTCTCTCTGATCAGTCAGAGTCCGTATGCAGGTTGAGCATCAGCCCCGCCCCCTCTCTCTGATCAGTGTGTTATGATGTGTGTATCATGTGTGTATCATCGGTTACTCTTATCTTGAGTTATGAAGAATACAACTTTTCTATTTGTGTAACAGTCAGTTCGTCCCTCCACACTCACTGAAATCCCGTAAATCAAGCAGAAGTGTCCCTATAAAGGTGGACCAACCGTATAATACTCTTATAATCCTCTAATTCTGAAGTATTAGACGTATTTAACCAGATTTAAATGATTTCATGTCCCACGACCTAGTTTCTCACAGCGCCCGACGTTTTCCTCTCCATTCTTCACATCAGGCTGAAGGTTTGGATGAAGACCCGCCCCAGAGAGAGCTGCGAGAGCACTCTGCATGTGATGTCCTTTTACACGTTTCAAATGCTATCAATCAACATTTGGAGTGTGTCTTTGCATAGCAAGCAGCTGTGTGGAGCAGGGCGGGCAGTGCGGAGCCTCAGCGGCAGAGCATTTTAGCATATTTCAGCATCTTCAGCTCGGTCCTTATCGGACCATCTCGCTGCTTACTCACATCCCTCCTAATGAGGGATCCGCATCCGCAACGCATCACACTTGTGTTCGCACTTGAACCTCATATCAGGTCATTTCACAGAGGTTTTAAAATTCTTTCATTTAAAGTGACATTACGGGAAAAAAATCTACAGAGTTCGCTTCTGCAGGATTAAACTGGAGCTACACGATTAGAGGATCTGAAACGGACGGAATCATCTGTAAACACGGACGCAGTCCTTCGCTTAAAGTGTTAGTGATGACGGCGGCTTAAAATCCGGAGGGAATTGATCCAAACTGTGCTCTGAAAGAGCTCCTGCTCACTCTGGAAAAGACACCCAACAAGACTGTAGAACCGCCGTGACCCTGAAACGAGGCCGTTTTTACGCACTGTTTACCTCGACTGTAAGTTACTAAGTTACAACAACAGTGTGTGAAACACCCTCCACCATGTTTGGAAGCTATACTTTGGCCTGGCTAGTGCACCCTGTGATTTGTTTAAAAACAGTGTTCTATTACGCCACCTAGAGTGAATTCTGTGATGTACAGGGGTTGGACAGTGAAACTGAAACACTGTCATTGTAGTGGGAGGTTTCATGGTTAAATTGGAGCAGCCTGGTGTCTGATCTTCATTAATTACACCAGTAAGAGCAGAGTGTGAAGGTTCAATTAGCAGGTAAGAGCACAGTTCTGCTCAAAATACTGAATGAACGCAACATTATGGGGGACAAACCAGAGTCCAAAAGAGGACAAACTGTTGGTGCATGTCTTGCTGGTGCATCTGTGACCAAGACAGCAAGTCTTTGTGATGTATCAAGAGCCACGGTATCCAGGGTAACGTCAGCACCACCAAGAAGGACCAACCATACTTTCTTTAGGTACTCCTTCCCTTTCGTCTCTCTCTAAAACTGTATAAAACCAAAGTAAGTTTCATCTTTATGTCTTTTGGAGATCATTTCATCCACTTCAACCTGTTTGACTGTTCACAGTCATTTTGACCAGGGGTGCACAAACTTTTGCATGTCACTGTATTTATGTAAATATTGTTGTGGTGATGGAAAAGCCATTCATGGTGCTTTTTCACCAAAATGGAATGGCTTCTGGAACCTGAAAAGTTTGTTCTCAGCAGGAACCAAAGATTAGTAGGTGTTCAAGCTGGAACCGCTGTGGGCGTGGCTAATTGAACAGGACCACCGCAATGACATTTGTCTGGTACGGCGTCATCTTCTGCATCCTCTTATCTCCAAAAGCTGATCCATGTTTGATCCATGTTTGCCAAGGTTCTAATAAGCCGGAACAGAACTGGTTTGAGCACCAGAGTTCAGAGTTCTTTTGGAGGAAAACCATTATAAATGGAATGACCCTTAAACACTGACCCGGTAACTGGTCAGCTGTGATAGAGACATATTATAAGAAGCACTGGCCCAGTTCTTCACTAAACCTCTGCTGTAATGAGCAGGATGTTATGGTTCTTCGGGTTCTGTAGGTCAGTCTGTCCGATCTCACGGATTGGGCCGCGTTTTAATGACTTCCTCTCCTGATCAGATTAGTCAGACTGTGTTTATTTAATGACCGCTGTCCGACTGTCCCCCGACACCTCTCTGTTTTGGACAGTGGTTCTGAAAGTGCTCTTGGAGAAGATTTAACGCCAGTCCTGCTTTGTTATCGCTTCTCTTTAACACATTGATTTTGTTGGTGGTGCCAGGGGGCACTGAGGGTCCAGCTAATCTCGGCCCCCCTCTCGGCCCCCAGCTGCTGATAGACTTCAGACTGTCTTAATTGTTCAACAGAAAAGTTACTATTAGCCACTTCTTATCTGTGTGTGTGTGTGTGTGTGTGTGTGTGTGTGTGGG
>CM067517.1:602873-624433 GCA_034509495.1 Acestrorhynchus altus
TCTATCTATCTATCTATCTATCTATCTATCTATCTATCTATCTATCTATCTATCTATCTATCTGTCTGTCTGTCTGTCTGTCTGTCTCTCTGTCTGTCTGTCCATCCATCCATCCAGCTCTGTTTGTCTGTCTGTCTCTCTGTCTCTGTCTTTCTGTCTGTCTATCTATCTATCTATCTATCTATCTATCTATCTATCTATCTATCTATCTATCTATCTATCTATCTATCTATCTATCTATCTATCTGTCTGTCTGTCTGTCTGTCTGTCTCTGTCTGTCTGTAAATGTATCAATTTTGGACTCAAACTTTCCTCGCTTTTTTTTTTTTTTGCGTGTCTCTGTCTCAGACCTCCTACTGCTGAACCCATGAATGTTTAAGGCTGCTGCATTAGGGGCAGCGTGGTTGGCTAAATCACTCCATCCATAACGTCCCGTGTCCCCGAATGGCGTTCATTTTCCAATATTACTCCATCACGCGGTGGGAGTGCTGGAGCCGCAGTATCCGCGCTCCCTCCTAATGTGAGCGATCGCTCCTATTATGAAGTGTAAAAGAAATGTTGGGGTTTGAAAGCCCCCAGACGCTTCATTACGGCGGTGTGTTCCGGGCCGCGGTGTGATGGATCTGCGTGGCCCTTCGGTTCTCTCCTCATAATGTGACATTTCTGCAGCGTGGGGTTTTGGGTCTCTGTGGGGCAAATAGGATTTTGGAAATGTTATCAAGACTAATAGCAGGTCAGAGTGTCGCTGCGTAGCATCTAATAACACATGTAGGTCATTAAGCTCGGAGAACATGCTCAGGCGAAAGGTTCCCCCTCCGCGCTGAACCCAATCAGCTGCGTTAATGAAGCTGCTCAGGAAGGCCCGAGAACAAACATCAACACTTCCGCTCGCGATGGGGCGTTCCGGACTCGGGATATTAGCCACGTTCCGTGCTCCAAATCGTCCTTTACTTACTGAAGTCCTTCCTGTAGATTCCAAACACGGATATGATGAGATAAAGAAGTGCGTCGGCAGAAATGCAGACCTGCCTCAAAAATACAGACGAACGCCAACGCACATGAGATCACATGATCTCATTAGCATAGTGATCACTGCCCCAGCGTAGAGGTTTCTGACGTCCTGCAGCTCTGACACGGTTCTGCTCCACCGTGTGCTCCGTTTATCAGATGCTTTCAGCAGCGTCAGCCTGGTGCTGAGTGTTCGGCTCAGGATGCTGAACGCTCACTTTGATATGAAAGTTGGTTTGGAAGGCAGGGTTATCAGAAATGACACTGAGCAGAAACGCTGCAGAACCTAATGCCAACTGCACTTCCTCACATCTACAGACACTGTCTGTGAATGTAAACAATACCCACCCGGGTACACCACCCAAAAGTGGCTCAGTGGGTGAAGACTCGGTGTCGTAAACAGTAAAGAGGAAGGAGAATTTCTGATTCTGAAGAAAGCAGTTGAGATCTTCTGAGCTGGTTTGAAGAACAAAGCTCGGTTCTAGATTTCTCCTGGACGCCCCCACCCAGTGAGTGGATGTGTTCAATTCCATTAGCAGCACACCTGATTGAACATCACTAAGCACTGATTTATCAAAGCGGGTGTTGATGAGACTATAATGATACTAGACTCCCTGAGGAGAACTTTGGAGATGTTTAAAGAACACAGTGATGGAGAAGCTCCACGTTCTGCAGGAATGTTAGTGTTTATTCTAATATTAGTGTTTTAATGATGGAATAAACTCCAGAAGAAGGGCTTTAAATTCCACATCTCACACGGGGCCGAAGCCTTTCCCCGGGACTTTCTTTCTGTGGAGCTTTCGGTTTGTAATGAAACTCGTGCCTGTATTTTATTCCATTCTTCAACTGTCATTGTCTTCAAGCACCTGCAGTTTAGTTGGATTCCTGTTCCTGGTAGACCTCTCTACCTTTAATAACACCGTTCTAAGAGCACGGAGGAGCGATTGTAACCCTTGAATGCTGAAGTCTTCTCAGACCGCAGACAATTCTCAGCTTCACAATGCTTGAAGGAAAACACTTAGATCTTCGCTGCCATTGAGACACTGTAGTTGATATAACAGCACAGAGGCAGAGAGGACATTGGTCGCTGGAGTTCAACCCTCAATGGATGAGGATTCTAAAGGAATCCATCAGCAGCAACGGTGTCGTACCAGACTGTCAAAGAGTCACTCTGAATGCCAACGGGTCGTCGTCAGTGATGAGTCCTGTGGTTTTCGTGTGTGTGCACCAAGCACCAACAGTTTGTCACCACTCGTCCAGAAGGTCTGGTGTGATGGTGTGGATGCCAGATCACCTTTGGTCTTCATTACAGAGACTTTAACAGTTAGATGTTGTAGGTGTTCAGAGATGGTCTAATGAAGTGCAGTAGAATTGTGCTTCTAAATTATTCACTTCTGTTGTTTTGGAGAAGTGTCCAATCAGGGGTGTTCCTTCAGTGGATCCAGCTAAATCTAAAGCTGGCAAAGCAGTAAAGTGTATATTGTCACCTGTATGACCTGCAGTCCTCCCACCTTGACCTTCAAAGACCAGTCTTTTGCTGGAAACGTGACGCAAATCTGCTTTTAGTGTGAAGATACAGAGGATTTCAGTGCGTTTATCTGGCCTTTAAAAGGTCAGAGAACAGGTCAGAGAAGCTCTGGCTGCTGTTAAATGACCATCACAGGGATTGATATTTACGGCCTCAGACTGCAGGAGAAACGGACGCGCGTCCTTAAATAATCCTCATCTGTGAGATAAGGAAACACAGTCCGTCTGAGCTGTAAATCTGACAGCTTCTCCCAGCGCTGACCAGCGTCTCTTCTACTGTCTTAAACACTGAGTCATCAGTTTACACGAGACTCACGATAAAGGGTTTCTGACACCCCATCAACACCTTTAACTCATATTTAAACATCTCAACATCTGATCTTCACTGTATCTCCACTGAGAAAACTAAACACACACACCTGAAGAAACGTCTTTAAACATCATTTATAAACATCATTAATATAAATGTCATTTTCTTCTGAGGAGAAAGTTCAGACCTCCTCTGTCCTAATATCTGTTTCTCCTCCTTTGTCTGAAATAAAGTCAGTGAGATGTACTGTTTCTGACATCGACTGGAAGAACGACGTTCCCACTCCTCCATGCGGAATTCTTTCAGCTCTGTGATGTTTCAGCGTCAGTCTTTGTACAGACGCTCTTCCGTTCTCCTCAAACCCCCTCTGATACAATAAAGATCTCATAGTGGTTTCTATGATGGAGAGATCTCCACACCCTGCTGCAGCACAGCAGCCCCAAACCATCACACTCCCACCACCATGTTTCACAGCTGCTATGAGCTTCAAAGATGTCTTCTGTTTCTTTGTCCAAATAATTCAGCTTCGGATTCATCTGTCCAAAGCACATTGTTCCAGAAGTCCTGCTCTTTGTCTAGATGTTCTCTGGAGAACTTTGGTCTTGTCCTGATGTTTGTTTGACAGTAAGAGTTTCCTCCTTCAACACCTCCATGAAGATCAAACTGGTTTGGTTTCTTTCTGATGGTAGAAGCTGCATTTTGTCATCAGCTGTGGTGAGAGACACCTGTAGGTCCCTGATGAACATTTTAGGATTGTTGGCTCTTCTTTAAGGAGCTTGTGGTTCTTGAGCTGAACTTGTAGGATGGTCTGATCTGGTCATGTAGGCAGTTGTTTTAAATGCTGTCCCGCATTTGTGGAACGACTGATTTCTAATTGTTCTGAGATCATCTGCATCTACAACCTTCTTTCTGAAGATCTCAGAGCTCTTTGGATCTGATCATGATGATTCCACTCACTTCAACAATCAAGAGCAAACCAGACTAATGTCTGAGGTTTAAATAAGAGTCTCCTCAATAAACTTCTCGAATCATTTTGTTTATTAACTCTTAGTTGTATCACCTCCATCTCTCAGTTAAAACGTCCAAATACTTAAATATGTTAAGGTCAAAGGACAAAAGTATTGGGACACCTGCTCATTCACTCTTTTTTCTGAATTCAATCAGAATCAGAATCTCTTTTTTCATAAACAGGGACTTTTTTCGTGGTGAGAACAAACGTATGACATGTAACACAGACTGTAAACAAACATTACACTGTGACATACAGTATAATGAGGTCCAGTAAATACAGTAATAGTGTAGGTACCGGCTGGTGGTGTGTATATGGATATACTGTACATACGTGCAGTAGATGTTTATACAGAATGGAACAGTCAGAGCAGATGATCAGTGAGAGATCAGAACATTCCAGGAAACAGGTCAGTTAAGGTGCAGGATGACCACTGTGGTTACCCCTGTGGTTGAGGAGAGCCACAGCTCTGGGGAAGAAGCTGCTGGCATGTCATGTCGGGCTTGTCTTGATGGACTTCAGTCTTCTACCAGAGGGAAGTGTCTGGAAGAGGGAACATCGTCCAGGATGAGAGGGGTCAGCTGTAGTTCTGCCAGTGTGCTTCCCCACCCTGCTGGTGTAGATGTCCTGAAGCGTTGGCAGATCACATCTGACGACCCTCACTGCTGCCCTGATTATGAGCTGGAGTTTGGCTCCTTCTTGTGAGGTGGACGAAGGGTATTAAAAGACTTTATTTTATTGGTCCTGCTTTTCAGAGAATAACTGTCTCCGCTGGTTTACACCCCTCTAGTCCTCGCCTGGTATTAGACACGGTGTCAGTAGGGTCATGTGTGGTCGTCTGCTCCAGAGAGTCCTATTCTATTGGCAGAACTTCTCTGCAGGGACAGAGAAGCGGTGTGTGTGCGTCAGTATGGTGTAAGCAGTCAATTTTGTAATTACTTTATGAATAACAGGGCGGTGTTTGCTGGGCGTTTGCCGATCAGGAGGGAGATCCGCAGGGGGTGGCTTTACGATTGTGCTGGCTGTTATGTTCAGATAAACACTGTTATTTTACGGGGCCGAGTCTCGTACGCCTGCATGGCTCCGTTACAGCCTCTAATGGCTCAGTCATGGCTCGGCCCCCCTCCACTTTGTGAGGAAGCCAGATAAATGGTGCACATTCGATTGCAGTGCATTTGCAATTTATTTAGTGGCAGGACATGCAACAACCCAATTACTTATAATCATGCAAAACCATGCATGCGCTGGGTTGGATATTAGACGCTAATGAAATGTAACCCGGTGGCATTCATCGCCCGCCTCTGCCGAGCCATTTCCTCAGCTGAAATGTAAATGCACGTTTATTCCTGGCTCTGACAGAATTGGCAAATCCCCCATCAACCACTACAAGCACATCCCATCGTAAGGCAGTAATTCAAAGACCTGTTTAACACGCTCTCTCTCTCTCTCTCTCTCTCTCTCTCTCTCTCTCTCTCTCTCTGTGTTGAGTACTGCTGTTCATTCCTGGAGCAGCTCAGGTTGGAGGAGAAATTCCAGAGAGGAAAATCCCAAAGTCTACAGGGCTTCTCTCGCTTCTTTGGCTTCATTGGCTTTTTGTTGTTCTCCACCAGCCGGTTTTCAGCCAGTGCTGTTTGGATGTTCTAGTAAATAAAAGATAAGCTCACTCCCGCATTACTTCTCTCCTCCCGTGTTATCCCCCAGATGTTCGCACCATCATCGCTGCACCCCCTCCGTCCACTTTTCATCTCTTCCCTCTTTGTTTCTCCATCTTTACTCCGTTTGTTCCAGAGGAGGAGCTGAAGAAAACAGCCAAGAACTAACTCTTTTGGTTTGTCGATCCTGTAACGTTTGGACATTTGGTGAAAATCCAAAGGGTTTGATGATGGATGACCTTCTTAGTTTCGCTCCTGTTGTGTTCTTGCTCCATACATTTATTACATATTACTGCCATTCGAATCAGATTCGTCTTCCATCGTGTCACTACAAATGGAATCAGACAGTCGTGTTTAGCTGTAGTGAGGATCAGTTGGAATTGTGTCAACTACAGTCCACATCACTTGGAATTGTCGGAATCAGATGGAATTGTGTCAGGATCAGATGGAATTGTGTCAGGATCAGATGGAATTGTTTTGGGATCAGATTGATTTGTGTTGGCTACAGTCAGGATCAGATGGAATTGTGTTGGTATCAGATGGAATTGTTTTGGGATCAGATGGAATTGTGTTGGCTACAGTCAGGATCAGATGGAATTATTTTGGGATCAGATGGAATTGTTTTGGGATCAGATGGAATTGTTTTGGGATCAGATGGAATTGTTTTGGGATCAGATGGATTTGTGTTGGCTACAGTCAGGATCAGTCAGAAATGTTTGTGATGCGTCTGGGTTCAGAGAAAATGAGCTGTAGTTGGGATCAGAACAGAATTGCATTAAGCTACAGTCGGGATCAAACGGGATTTGTGTCCTTACATTTGGATTCAGACAACATTGTGTCTGGCTGTAGGGGAAGCAGATTGATTTGTGTCAACAACATTCCGAACCAGATGGAATTCGCTCAGGCTACATTCAGTTTCAGATGGATCTGTGTTGGGATCAGATTGTAGATGGAATTGTGTTTCTACCATTGGAATTGTGCCAGGTTCCAACTGGATTGTGTCGAGCTGCAGACTTAATTGTGTCGTATTCCAACAGAATTGTGCTGCTACAGTCGGGATCGGATGGAGCGGAGTTCGGTTGGGATAAATCGTGTTGGGTTCAGAGCGGATTTTGCTGGGCTGCCGTTTTATTTGGACAGAGTTCTTTCAGGCTGTGGTTTATTCCAGTTTTTTCACTTTTTGGCTTTTTTTATTTGTCCTTTCTTTCAACATTCCAAAGCTTTTATCTTCAATGGGCTGTGGAACCTCTGTTCTCCTCCTCAGTGCCCAAATCCGTCTGGGTGAGAGGCACAGGTGCAGCGGGTGCAGCAGGTACAGAAGGTGCAGCAGGTGCAAATGCAGAAGGAAACGATGAAATGTGTCGGACACTTGCTGGGCGATGATGCTATTCCAGTCACACAGGGACACACGCACTGGGCCCCTCGCTGTCTGCTCGCAGCCCCCTGCCAGGTTCAAACGCTCTCTCACACACACACAGCCTCAGCATACTCATCCACACCCTCCCGTCAGCTCCCATCATACCAGCCTTTAAAACCGGCTGTGGACGTGACGGGTGGGCCGTCGCGTTTAGTAGCTGCTTTATCGCTCTCGGCCTGCTTGTTTCGGTCCGAGGCCGAAGCTGATGGATGTCTCTCTCTGTTCTCGTGGTGCTTCTTGATCAAATGTGTCCCGGCCTCTCTCGGCTTGACTCCTCTATTGCTGAGTCTGCATAATGAGGGCGATTCTCCAGAGGACAGGGGCAGTTTGAGTTCAGCTTTAACAAAGTAAACCATCTCTCCGATTCACCCGTGAGAACCTCTGTCATGAGAAATGTGTTTACCCAGATTCCTCCACCTTTATTCCAGTGCACGGACCACCAGGGAATAGCACACGCAGCCTCGGCACAGGAACGTCATTATTTGCATTTTGATGTGTGTAAATAAGACCTTGCTTTGTGTGAGTGTGTGTAGTGGTGTGTGTGTGTGTGTGTGTGTGTGTGTGTGTGTGTGTGTGTGTGGGTGCCTAAGTACCATTCAAATGTTTCTTATTTTAATATTTTCCATATTTTATAACATCAGTGAAGGCGTCAACACTGAAATTATACATAAACAATTCTACCATAACAAACACACCCGGATACAAATCCACACTGTCTGCTATTTCGCATTAGAGTATATTTACATGAGTGAGGGTCAGGCTAGGTGTAGTTTAAAGTTACAGGGGGTTGGTGAAGGTTATGGTTGGTGAAGGTTAGGGTTGGTGAAGGTTATGGTTGGTGAAGGTTGGGGTTGGTGAAGGTTAGGGTTGGTGAAGGTTGGGGTTGGTGAAGGTTAGGGTTGGTGAAGGTTGGGGTTGGTGAAGGTTGGGGTTGGTGAAGGTTATAGTTGGTGAAGGTTGGGGTTGGTGAAGGTTGGGGTTGGTGAAGGTTAGGGTTGGTGAAGGTTGGGGTTGGTGAAGGTTATAGTTGGTGAAGCTTGGGGTTGGTGAAGGTTGGGGTTGGTGAAGGTTAGGGTTGGTGAAGGTTGGGGTTGGTGAAGGTTAGGGTTGGTGAAGGTTAGGGTTGGTTAAGGTTATGGTTGGTGAAGGTTGGGGTTGGTGAAGGTTAGGGTTGGTGAAGGTTGGGGTTGGTTAAGGTTATGGTTGGTGAAGGTTGGGGTTGGTGAAGGTTAGGGTTGGTGAAGGTTGGGGTTGGTGAAGGTTAGGGTTGGTGAAGGTTATGGTCGGTGAAGGTTAGGTAAAGGATAAAGACAGACACGTCCTCCTCCTCTGGTCAAACTACTCATATGTTATTGATGAGGGGACACTGGACCCCCCAACATGCTGTAATGCTCAGGTGTTTTTAAGAAGCCCTGAACCAACCCTCAACCAACCCCTCTCCTGCAACCCTGCTCACCATTGAATAACATGACCAAAATGAGGCAAAACTGACCCACGGTGGGACCCCTGTCCATTTGACTGTTTTCAAGCAAATACAGTTTTACTGTCCAGATAAACAGGTTTCAAGTATATGAACAGTCTTCTTTTCTTCGTCTCTGCGTTTTCTTTGTGGTGTCGCAGCTCGTGAGAAACTCCCCTGAGGGTTTGAGGATCAGAAGCAGTCAGGACTGTCGTTCATGTGCACGTCCTGACAGCGGGAGGTGGTTCATTCAGGGTGGATCGTAAAGTGTACTGTTGGGACTTTGATGACTAACAACAATCAAGGACAGAAAAATCGGTGGATATGTCATTAAGCGTGGGGTTTCTCACGTTTTCAACATCAGTTAGGATTTGTAAAATCCCGCAGTGCGGGCCTGGCATCGAGAGCCTTGCTGAATGGCCCAAATGGGGCAGCTTAGTGGACATGGGTATTGAACCCAGTGATCAATAACCCAGCACTCTAACCACTGAGCCATCACTGTCCCTGAGAATCCATGCTCTCAACTGCGGTTTTAAACCAAATGCTTTCTCTCTAAACTGCAGTCACTGACCTGTGGCCCCGAACGGGCAGAGAGTCCGATTCGGGAGCAGGGATCTTCATCAGGCCAGTGTGAGCTCTGATCCACAGAAAGGCCTGTGATTTAAAGCAACATTATGCAGCAGTTGTAGCTTAAACTGTCAACTTCAAGATCATGTTGATGCTCCACTGAATGTAACTGACTGTAAGAGGGAGAACACATCTCTGTCATTCCCATTCCGGACCGGAACGCTGCTGCTGCTGCTGCATTATGTAACTGCAGGTGCTGCAGGAAAAGCCTCTTAACCCCATATTCGTGTAAATTCTTGTAATATTCCTCTACTGCCTCAGTCCAAATGCTCGTCTCACTGCAGGTCTGCTTCTGGATCTCTCAGCTCGTCCACAATTGCACGTGTACAGCTGGCCATAAGGGGGCGCTCACAGCAGGATCTGTATTTACTGCAGTGGAGTAAAAGTGAATTGTGGTCCACACCTGTAAGGGTGTCCAAGATGTCAGTCGTTTTTGTTTTGATACCCTTTTGATTCCCTGTTAGTGGAGAAACATCTGACCTGTACTGTGTTTGTGTCCTTTTTTTTAGAACCGTTACCACCTACAGATGACGACGCGTGTGCCCCCTTCTGGCCTGGCGGAGCTGCTCCTGGCCGTGCTGTTGAGGGAGGGGTGGCAGGGGGGTGCTGCTGTGCTCTGCCCAGGTGCCAGTGATTCTGAGATACTGGAGCATCTCCCACGGCGGGGAAAGCTCGGGCTGGACGGGGCACACTGGCACCTCTGGGAAACCCTCAACCTCTCCCGACCTCAGAGGACAGCAGAAAACCAAGAGCAAGACGGAGCGGATAATGAGAAGGAGAAAAAGGTGACTGGGTTTATTTATTTATTTACATAAATATGACAACATATTCCCCCAGGTATAACGTTTGTGTAGGTTTATAAACCTTAATTCATTTGAACCCAATTCCTGAGTCGTTGAGAAAACACGGAGTCGCGGGAATGAAGTGAATCTTTCCATGTGTGAATGTAATGATGGTCTGTGAAAGTGATTCCAGTATTAGAGTGAAAGGGTCAGTCTGGCATCCTGCAGCACATTTCAGCTGGACCTGTAGATCCTGCACAGGTTGCCGAAGCTGGCGTCCAGCTGCTCAATTGGCGATAAATCTGGCAATTGAGGCCAAGGAAGTGCTGCAGTCTGGTGGGGACAATACTGGGAAACCTTCACTGTGTGTGGAAGCATTATCCTGCAGAAAATACCAGCTGGAAACCCTGCTTTATAATGTGACATGTGTCCACAGGATGTCCTGCACATATCGCTGTGCTGTTAGTGTCCCTCGTATCACTACTAGGGCTGAGCGACAGTTGTATGCGATGCTCCCCAGATCAGTGTGTCGCTCTGCAGCAAAGGCAGGATAGAAGCTCTCAACACGAGATCTCCATACTCAAACCCGACCGTTGTCGGCCCCCAAAACAGAACCTGTATTAATCTCTAAAGATGATAGAGTTCCTGTCCATAGCAGGCCAAAGTGGATTGGACGGTAGGCAAAACAACCATCCTGCTATGAAGCCCATGAGCTGTGGAGCAGTGGTACTGTGCTCTATGGTATGATGGAGCTCCAGTACTTTTGGGGTGAGTTGTGGAGTTGGGGATGAAGTGGGGTGGTGATCATCCAACATCCAGGCCTCCTTAATGCAGTTGTCACTAAATTCAGTCATATCCTCACAGCAATGTTCCAGAATCTAGTAGAAAGTCCTCTCTGGACAGTAGAGACATTTACTCCAACAGAAGCAGGATAAACTCTTTAATGTCCTTGATTTCAGAAGAGACAGTGAATGAGCAGGTGTCCCAATAGTCCTCAAAGTGCAGCTCATAACCAGGAGTGAAACTCCAGGCACCGTATGTTGTCTGGCGGGGTGGAAACGTTGTGGCTGAGCTGACACTGTAAGGGGTTTAACTGATTAAATAAAAATAAAGTCCGCACAGTTTTCCTGTTTTTAGGTGACCAAGCTCCTGTCCCAGCTCCTGAGCCGGACCCCTTCAGCCCTGGCCTCCAGCGTCCTACTGTTCGGCTCAGACCCGGAGTGTGTGGCCACCGTCCTGCGGGGGGCGTCCCAGCTCAGCCCAACCCTTCATCCCACTCACTGGATCATGGGATTCCCCCTCAGTCTGGATGCTCTGCACTCCATTGGCTCCCCGCTGGGCCTGCTGGCCTACGGAGAGGTCAACCGCAAACCGCTCAACTTCTACATTCGGGACGCGCTCCAGCTGATTGGCCGAGCTGTGTTTGCCGCCACCTCGGTCCGACCTGACCTGGCACTCTCCCAGAATGTGATTAACTGCTTTGACAAGCCCAGTAAGCATGAAGTGCCCTCCTCTGGACAGTACCTGACCAGGTAAGTGTTCGGGGTCAGAGTGGGACAGAATAGCTGACACATTGACATACTGACACTTTTTCAGCTCCGGATTATTTGGTCTGATTGTGTACAACATCAGGGTAACTACCTGAGACACCATAGTAACCACCTAGCAACATCATTGCAACCGCCTGAAATTCCATAGACATCACTTTGCCATACTGTAGCATCAATCTAGTATCCACTTAACAACACCATAGGAACCACCTGGGATATCATAGAGAAAATCTAGCAGCACCATAGCAACCACATGGGATACCACAACAACCACTTAGACACACCATAGCAAACACCTAGTATATCACAGCATCCACCTAACAACCATGTAACAACACCCTAGCAACCAGGTTTCTAATTATTTTTATCCCTTTACAATAAATAATGAATAAATAATGAACGTGTCCTGGACCAGAGACATTTTTACCCAATCATAACGTCTCTGTATCCATATAATCCAGTATGTTCTTTATCAGTGTTTGTCTCTGATCTTATTCCGTTGTTATTATATTACATACGTACGACCCCTAAACAAAGCCGACCGTGATATCATATCTCTGTTTCTATACGACTGACTGAATCATGACGACTATAAAATCTCAACATGCTGTTCTTATCGCCGGCGATAAACCCTGATGTTTCTGCAGTCGTTAATGAAGTTATGATTCATCTCCAGAGTAATAAACCATAGTATGTTTAAATTCACTCAGGCTCTGCTTCTTCACTCCACTTTATTAGAGTCTCAGGAGAGTCTGAAACTCCATCACCTCTTAACTTCAGCGCCAGCTTTCACTCCCGAACTCGAACCCGAGCCGCCGCCGCCGCCGTGTTTTAACAGCCGACTGTCCGTCAGCGATCACACCACCGCACCTCCTCTGCTCTGAAGGACAGGAGCAGTTATGCATATATGAAACATCTCGAGAAGAAGCTGAACCACAAAGCCTCAACCTGCTTTCTGATTTTCATCTGACTCTAAATACACTGTCCGAAAGTTTGTCACCCCTGCTAATTCAGTTGCACCCGTTGCTGATACAGATGTGCAAATGCACACACAGGTTGTCTAGTCCTGGTAGAGAAGTACTGCCAATAGAATAGGAGCAGATAAACAAACTCTACTGTCTCCATGTCTAGTAGCAGGTGTGGACTAGAGGGTATAACCTTTAGAACTTTGTGGGATGTTTCATTCACCAAAACATTTTAGAAAAGCATTTATAGGAGACCGTCACACATATCACATACCGTTATTTTCAGACCCCACACTAATTTATCTTCATTTGAGATGAGGATGGGGCTGATGTTCAACCTCCACACAGACTCTGACTGATCAGAGAGAGGGGGCGGGGCTGATGTTCAACCTCCACACAGACTCTGATCAGAAGAGGGCGGGGCTGATGTTCAACCACAGACTCTGACTGATCAGAGAGAGGGGGCGGGGCTGATGTTCAACCTCCACACAGACTCTGACTGATCAGAGAGAGGGGGCGGGGCTGATGCTCAACCTGCATACAGACTCTGACTGATCAGAGAGAGGGGGCGGGGCTGATGTTCAACCTCCACACAGACTCTGACTGGTCAGAGAGAGGGGGCGGGGCTGATGACATCGCTGACCCAGAGATAGGGTTATAGAGGAAAGTGAGAAGGGAGGGTCTGTTTGTTCTTTCTTTGCTCACACAGTGTTCAAATTTGAGAATAAAAGTCCTGAGAAGGGATAACACTGATACACACATCAATAATAACACATTTTGAAGATCTTATTGTTGTAAACATTCTTGTCAATCTTATTGTTACAAATAATTAATAAAAAGTGTCACATTTTCAGCCCAAAACATCATACACATATTTACATTATGTTAATAGTTACATCTCAAATGAAGAAAAATTAAAGCAGTGTAGGATCTCCTGAAGGTACACGTCTCTTGTATGATGTGTTTGAATGAAACTATATCAAATTTAATCCAGAGTTGTGCAGGTTTAGATTTATATAGCGTTATAAAAATGGCTTCATGAACATGTTATAATAGCACTGCTTTTATTTTCTGTAAAAAGAACATATTTAGTGAATTTGATGGAGCTGTTTATGCAGGTGATCTCTATTACTGACCTAAATCTGTCTGATTTTATGACCCATGCAGGTGTTCAGTGTTCTGAAATTGCTGAGCGCTCCCATCATACTCCCATAAAAAAACTATAGTGATGTAATTCATCACAATAACGACAACATATCATCATAATCCCCACATCTGTTCCTCTGTAGAAGTCATGTCTCAGCGGGACGTTTAAACGTCCTGTTATAACGCAGATACTGGAGGATCAGACATGGATAAACTGTCCACCTCTGCTGGCGGTATGCAGAGCACGGCCCTGGCTGTCGCAGGCCACACACTGACCTCTATCTAACAGGACAGAGCTCAGTCTAACTCGGGTCTGCCAAGATCCGCCTCTGGCCTGTTAATGCCAGAACATCCAGGCCAATGTCAAGCTCTGCTAAATCCTCCTGTCCTTTCGCTCGCAGACTGATACGTCCCAGCCACACTCGCTTCATCATCTAAGACCTGTTACAGCTGGCAAGGGATTCCATACTCCGATGTTATGACTTCATAACATCAATATTATAAATAACTTTCTTATGAAAAAGTAAAACAAAGCAAAAGGTAACGGGAATCTGTCCTGGTCCCGAAGCAGCCGAGCAGCCAAACCACTACCACCCCCTGCTTAACAGCGGAGGAGAAAATGAACGATTTAAACTTACGTATGAAGTTCATAGAGTTTTAGGTTGGAAACAGTATTGAAGGTTGTATTGAGGTTGTTTTGTGGTTGTTCAGACAGTCACACAGACTGTAGATGCTGATACAGAGGATATAGGTGGTTGAAGGATCTGCATCACTATAACACTTACAGAAGGTTTTATAGGTTAAGGAATAAAGGGCAGTTTGACTGAGGGATGTAGCGGAGGATGGAGGACTGAAGCTGTTGATGGGGATGATGGAGATTACTGATGTTATAGATGTTACAGAGATGGTTTCAGTGAGTGATGGAGGTTGTATAGGATTACAGTAGGTGTAGACGTTATAGATTATGGAGGCTCTGGATGGTTGGAGTTGGCTGAAGAGGTTGTGGAGATAATGAAGGTTATAGATTGTACCAGCAGGTTATAGAGCTGAGTTCTGAAAGGTTATAAAGGGGTGACATTGCATTTGTTAGTAACACAAAGGCCCTGAGATTCACTGTCAGTTTCTGAAGGAAAGGCAATTAATGCAGCTGCGCCTTCGGGGAAAGAGAGGTTTAACATTTATTATTCAGAGCAATAATCCGTGAGGAATTAACAGATACATAACTGGAATACTTATTGGAGTTCCTGCTCTCTGTATCTCTCTCCCTCTCTGTTAGTCTCTCTCTCCCTCTCTCTCTCTCTATCTCTCTGCTCTCTCTCTCTCTCCCTCTCTGTTAGTCTCTCTCTCCCTCTCTCTCTCCCTCTCTCTGCTCTTATCGTAAGGCCATGTGTGGGACCTAGCTATCTGTTCACTGGGGTAAATTAGATTCTTACCGCAGTCAAAACAAAAGGGGGAAATCACCTTCAGATGTTAGATTAGAGCTCAGCTGTTTGGTCTCGTCTTTATCCGGGAGAGAAAAGTTTCCCAGAAATGATCAAATAAATATATAAACGAATAAGTGAAGCAGAGGACGCAGAGCTTTTTCATTTCTCACTGGATGGATTGCAGTGCTGTTTTAGTGTCGTTTATATTCAGCTCACACTTTGCAGCCCCCCTTCCGGATCACTCGCTTTAGACCATCGTATTTGGAGATTTTAGGAGAAAGGCCTCCGTACATTAGGAAAGATAATCGCTCAGAGAGATGACGACACTGCGCTGGCGGCTGAGATCAGATACAATCAAACCTAGTCAGCATGTATTAAAAACGACATAACATTAGCTAGCAGGTCTACCTTCATACTGTATAGAGTTATAAAGGGTTATATAGGGTACATGGGGTTATAGATGATTGTAAGGATGATAAAGGGTTATATAGGGTAAATGTGGGTTATAGATGATTGTAAGGATGATAAAGGGTTATATAGGGTACATGGGGTTATAGATGATTGTAAGGATGATAAAGGGTTATATAGGGTACATGTTTTAAAGTGTTATGTAGGGTATGTTTGTATTATACTGAGATTTAAAGATATTACTGAGGATTGTATAGGGTTATAGAGGCAATATATAGACACATAAATTAATGTAACTATATAGTGTTATAGAATATCATTATTATATAGATAATTCTAGCGTTTATAGTTACATATAATGCAATAAAGTGTTATGGAGGATTGTAAAATGTATAAATGTTACTTAAAGGATTCTATGGAGCCTTGAGGGTTGCAGAGGGTTGTGGATGTTATATAGATGTTATGCAGGGGATTATACATCATTATATAGGATATAGAGGGTTGTGTAAGATGTGCTGACAGTATTATATAGGGTCAAAGTGGTAGTAGAGGGTTATAGACGTGTTATAAATGGGTGTTAGTCACGTACAGACCCTCGTACAGGAGGCACATTAGAAAAGATAATGGCTTGTGATGACTCGCCGTGGGTGGGATGAGATGGAGTAAATGTTGGATCCTTCAGCCCATTTAATAAATCAGACTTCATACGTCATCAGGATTCTTCAGAATGGAAGTGTCAGTCTCTGACAGCACACGTGGAGATCTTCTCTGATTTATGGCTTTATGAGATTGATTTTCTTGCATCTTGCTGCTTCTCTCCGCGGTCGGGCAGACTGTTCACGTGAATGAGACTAAAGCTGGGGGTCGAAAGGTGAAATTAATGCTCCTGACTACAGAGAAGTGGTCCAGAACATACGTGGTGTTTTAAACCTCGTTTAACCCTTCAGCTCTCGCTCTCTCACTCACCGTAAAAATGAGGGGTGTTCATTTCTCCATCCTGACCCAGACATCACCCACCAGCACCCATCTTACCCAGCAGTCCCTGTTGATTTATGGATGAGAACCAATCCCCATCTATAAAGAGCAGCTGGAATTGGCCCGTGTGTGTGTGTGTGTGTGTGTGTGTGTGTGTGTGTGTGTGTGTGTGTGTGTGTGTGTGTGTGTGTGTGTGTGTGTGTGTGTGTGAAATGTCATATATATGCAGAGCAGCACACAGCTGCCTGTGTAACGTGCAGACAGGCCTTGAGAATGATGGGCACACCTCATTATCTTTTCTACGTCATACCGGCCACTTTATTGGAAACCTCCGGATATTGTAACTCACTGATCTGCTACAGTGCATGATCTGTTTCTAATAAAGTGGCCAGTGATGAAGCACAGAGTGGGTGTTTCTGATAAAGTGTCCAGTGATGGAGCACAAGGTGGTGTTTCTAATAAAGTGGCCAGTGAAGAAGCACAGGGGGGGTGTTTCTAATAAAGTGGCCAGTGATGAAGCTCAGGGGGGTGTTTCTGATAAAGTGGCCCATGATGAAGCACAGAGGGTGTTTCTGATAAAGTGTCCAGTGATGAAGCTCAGGGGGGTGTTTCTGATAAAGTGTCCAGTGATGAAGCTCAGGGGGGTGTTTCTGATAAAGTGGCCCGTGGGTTGTGTACCGTGGGTTGAAGCTGGTGATGGTCTCCGTTCTCTCGTTGTTCTGGTAAATAAACTTGTGTGTTGGAACGTTAGGCGGTGCTCAGTCATCTTGTCAATAATGTATCTTATTTTGAAGAAATGCTGCAAAACAACAAATTGAAAGCCATTATCTGCGGGAAACGACAGCCGTGCTTCCCGTCTGTATGGATTATCTCCAGCCGAGCGGGACGATGATAGAAGGCTTGTTTCTTTATTTCTCCTGATGCGGAATAGGGTTAAGGTTTATCCCGCATTTCCCGAAACGGGGTCAGAGTGTCATAAAATGACTGCGTGTCAAAAACGTCCACTTTTGTCTGTGAAGGAAAACATGATTAAGTCATTGTACGTTGTTATAATGAGGTTTTATTCCGGGGTAGTGTTGGATTGTGTCTTTAGCTCCACTCATAAAGAAACAAGTGCACAATGTAAAGGTCAGCTCTGCTGTCGATTGTTTAAACTACTTCAATGAATAAATACAACATTCACTTATCTACAATATACGTCCAGACGTTTGTGGACACCCTGTCTTATACAGCATTCAGCTGCTTTAAGCTGCACTCATTGCTGACACAGATGTGCAAACGCACACACAGCTTGTCTAGTCTCTGTAGAGAAGTACAGCCAATAGAATAGGACTCTCTGGAGCAGATAAACAAACACGTCTCTATTGTCTCCATGTCTAATAGCAGGTGTGGACTAGAGGGTATAAAGACCCCCAGCATTGAGCTGTGGAGCAGTGGAACCGTGTTCTCTGGAACGATGGAGCTCCATCAGAACTTTTGAACGGGTTGAGGTGGGAATTGGGAATGAGGTGGGGTGGTGATTATACAACATCCTGACCTCACTAACACCTCTCTCTCTCTCTCTCTCTCTCTCTCTTTGTCTCTGTCTGTCTCTCTCTCTCTGTCTCTCTCTCTCTCTCTCTCTCTCTCTCTCTGTCTCTCTCTCTCTCTCTCTGTCTCTCTCTCTCTCTCTCTGCCTCTTTTTCCTTCAGATTCCTGTCCAACACATCATTTGAGGGTCTGACAGGCAACATTCATGTTCAGCAGTGGCATTCCCGAGTTTCAACCACCCAGCGCTTCCACATTTGGAGCCTGCAGAGGGATGCGATGGGTCAACCAAGTTGGGTGACCGTGGCTGGCTATCAGTCTGGCCGTCTGGAGGTGGAGGAGCAGGGCCTCTGGCCCGGAGTCACCCAGCGCGTGTCAGATGAAAGCCCGGGAATCCGTCCTGGAGGCCGCTGGCAGCCCGGGCTCCCAGTGGCTGGCAGTAAACTTCGCGTTGTGACTTTGGTGGAGCATCCGTTTGTTTTTACAAGAGAAGTAGATGATGAGGGTCAGTGTCCAGCTGGCCAGTTGTGTTTGGACCCCCATACCAACAGCTCTGATGTTCTAAATCAGCTTTTTCGGGAGTTGGAGCAAATCAACAGTAGCAGCAGCAGCTCCATCCCTTCCGAAATTCGCAAATGTTGTTACGGCTATTGCATAGACCTTCTGGAGAAGCTGGCGGAGGACATGCAGTTTGAGTTTGATCTGTATATTGTGGGCGATGGTAAATATGGTGCGTGGAAAGGTGGCAGATGGACCGGTCTCGTTGGGGACTTGCTCAGCGGAGCGGCCGACATGGCTGTCACAAGCTTTAGCATCAACTCTGCACGAAGCAAAGTCATAGACTTCACCAGCCCCTTCTTCTCCACCAGTCTGGGCATCCTGGTGAGAAGCAAAGACACAGCTGCCCCTATTGGAGCATTTATGTGGCCTCTGCACTGGTCAATGTGGGTTGGAATATTTGTGGCCCTTCATATAACTGCGCTTTTCCTCACTCTCTATGAGTGGAACAGTCCCTTTGGCATGACACCACACGGACGAAACCGTGTCCGAGTGTTTTCCTACTCGTCCGCTCTCAACCTCTGCTATGCCATCTTGTTTGGCCGGACAGTGGCCAGCAAAACACCGAAATGCTGGACTGGACGCTTCCTCATGAACCTGTGGGCTATTTTTTGTCTCCTGGTGCTGTCCAGCTACACGGCCAATTTGGCGGCGGTCATGGTGGGAGAAAAAACATTTGAAGAAGTTTCAGGGATTCACGATGCCAAGGTGAGATGATTCACTCTGTAGAACCATATCTTTAAAATTCCTGAAGGTACTCGTTTTAAACATTTCATCCCAACAGAATCCTGTATGTCCCTGTTGTGACTGAAGTGGACAGTGAGTGTTGGAATGCTGTTCTTCTGCCTCAGGCTGTGTTTTGTTGCAGGTTTAACTCTGATTCACTGACTCTGCTAATGGATTTCTTTCCTTTAGAAGCTGCTGATTAGAAAAATATGATGAACTACAGACACTTTGCGACTGAACGGCACCTACGCTGTCCTCCCCTTTCGTTTCCACTACTCTGCTCGTCCTGAAACACAGGCGCTTTTCACAGCTGATGTCACGGAAATCAGAAATAGATGATTAGAAACACAAAACAAGGAATAAAGGCATGAAGCTCCCAAAGGGCGACAGTGTAGAGCTAGAGGAAGAAACCTCGGGAGGAGCCAGGCTCACAAGACGGGACACCTCCTCCTCTGGACAAACTACCCATACATAGCTATTTAGGGGACACTGGACCCCCACACCTCTGTTCTAATATTCAGGTGTACTGGTGTGATGTCAGTTCACTGGTGGACAGAACAGTAACAGATGATTAAGGTCTGTGTAAATTTCTACATAGCTGCTGATGGCCGGTGGACAACTAGTCCAGGTTCAGTAGCTGGAAGGAGAAGCCAATGTGAAGTTGTGGCAGTGGAGCTCAGGGTCCTTCTGAGATGGGGCAGAGGAGCCTGAGGTCAGCATTAGTAATGCCGTAATGTAATTAGTTTGATGTTTAGATTGAGACCCGTCTGAGTCCCGAACATTAACTGGAAGGATCTTCTTCTTCTTCTTCTTCTTCTTCTTCTTCTTCTTCTTCTTCTTCTTCTTCTTCTTCTTCTTCATCTTCTTCTTCTTCTTCTTCTTCTTCTTCTTCTTCTTCTCAGTTAAAGCAAAGTTCAGACCAGGACATAAAACCTGGTCAACAGGTAGTAGTCTCGATTGGCCTGATGGTGGTGCCATAATGAGGTGTCAAAGATTGAGGTCCATATCTCGCACCTCGTATGACACAGAGATAAAATGTGTACCATATAGCTCCGCCCCCTTTGAGTGTGAGTTCATTTGAACGATGTAAAATAACCCAATGAATCTCGAAGTTTTCAACCAATCTGCACAAAGTTGGTGTATGAAGCTGAACTTCAATAATCATCAAAAACAATTGTTGGACTTGCAACACTGTTTAGCACCCAGGCCCCGCCCACAAGCATTGGTACTGCACCACAAGGTGGCGTTATAACAACCAAAATCTGTCCGTTTGGTATGAAGGTTGGCATGGTGCTACTGTGTGCTGTTCTGGTCCAGTATCTATGAGTCTGATGTTATATAACATCTACGTTTTTGCACTCACTCATCTGTGTAATGTGACGGACAATTAATTTGACATTAAAATATAACGTCCAATCAGGTACTAACGTACAGAAACTACACATAATGTAGCACCAGGTCACATACTGACGTATCGGGCCTCGATGGGCGAATAAGTGCTTGGGACCCGGGAATTGCTGCTGGTGGCTATGTTTGTGTTTGTGATTTGATCTAACATTAGATCTTCAATCTGACTCCAAATGACCTGATCCAGACCGTAAACAGCTTAAAGGGGTATTACACACTGAGCTGTGTGAGGCTGAGGGTCAGCAGCGCTGCAGTGCGATCTGACCGACCGATCTGACCGACCGATCACAGGGCTGTTAGAAGTGTTCCTTAATGTAAACTCATTCTCCACATAGTGTTTGGTCTGATTTTATAGTGTTTGATGTCTGTTTACAGTGACAGTGAGGTGAGAAAATGATCTTCTCTAAGACCTTTGATGTGCAGGATATCAATTACACAATCGTGAGAAAAGGTCTTCCCCCACATAATGAAGCTAAATGAAGTTATTGAAGACTTAATTAGGCTCATTAATCAGTAACCGGTGTGGGTGTCTGGTGTTAGGCTTTTAAATCAGAGTGAACTTGGCAGAACACAGTTTCTCCAGTCAGAGAGGACGAGAGAGGATCCTGAAGACCTTTAAAAAGGTTGTATATGCCATCAGTGTGGAGAAGGTTATAAATCCATTGCTAGGGTTCCACGGTTCCACCAAACCACCGAATCTAAAAAAGGAGTCAGACCATCCAAACTGAAAAAGTTTGAAACATAGTGCACAAAGTCAGCTTCTGTAGAAGGAGATGTTCTCAGAAAGTGACAAATATCTTAAGATCAATATCTAAAGAACTGTAGATTCCTCTCGTCTTAGTAAAGATCTAGAACAGTCTCCTGTAGGTCAATATGTGTGTCTGTGCAATCAACCATAACATTACAACCTCCTTGTATCTCCTCTCTCTGTCCACTCTATCAGCTCCTCTGATCACACAGGTTCTCTTTGTGGTTCTATAAATCCAGACTGTAGTTCATCTGTTTCTCTGCAGACTTTATTCTCCTCCTTTCACCCTGATCTTCAATGATCAGGACCCCACAGGACCACCACAGAGCAGATAT
>CM067517.1:627249-693067 GCA_034509495.1 Acestrorhynchus altus
TGTGTGTGTGTGTGTGTGTGTGTGTGTGTGTGTGTGTGTGTGTGTGTGTGTGTGTGTGTGTGTGTTTGTGTGTGAGTGAGAGAGAGAGAGCATGGTTATCAGTATGTGTACATACAGCTGTGCAAACTTTATATAACATTATGTTTATTAGGGTTTATTATGAAGTCAGCGTCAGTGAGAGCGTCTACCTGTAATTAACTCTATATAACATTAGAATAAACCCAAATAAATGTAAAGTCAGCGTCAGCGAGAGCGTCTACCTGTAATTAACTCTATATAACATTAGAATAAACCCAAATAAACGTAAAGTCAGCGTCAGCGAGAGCGTCTACCTGTAATTAACTCTATACAACATTAGAATAAACCCAAATAAACGTAAAGTCAGCGTCAGCGAGAGCGTCTACCTGTAATTAACTCTATACAACATTAGAATAAACCCAAATAAACATAGTCAGCGTCAGTGAGAGCGTCTACCTGTAATTAACTCTATATAACATTAGAATAAACCCAAATAAACGTAAAGTCAGCGTCAGAGAGAGCGTCTACCTGTAATTAACTCTATATAACATTAGAATAAACCCAAATAAACGTAAACTTTGTATACACCATAGCTGTTTAATTGTGCAGAGAGTTTTGAATGCTTTTGTTTCGTGTGTGTATCTGTTCGTAGACTCTGCAGATGGGTATCCAGCATTTCTCTGGCCTATTCGTTCTGCTGTGTGTGGGCGTGGCCGGGGCATTACTCACCCTGCTGGGGGAACACACCTTCTACCGCTTCATCCTGCCCCACCTGCGCCACCAGCACAGGCTCAGGTACTGGCTCCACACCAGCCAGGTGAGAGACAACCTCCTCTTTCAGCTTTTAAAGTGATAATTCAGCAAGTGGTTGATCCCTTATCACAAATGTAGTCCATCAGCCAGGCCATTCTGCTCATCTGGAGGCCACGAGGATCCACGTGTTAGTCAGCTCAGCCAGTATCTTCGCTGAGGCCATGAGCTACAGATGAGGAAGCCGAGAGCAGAGGGTTTCATTGCCTAGGTTCTTTGATGAGAACATCCTGACCCCACTTATGCTTTTGTGAATGCAATCAAATCCTTAAAGCAATATTGCAGTGTCTTGTAGAATGTCCTTAATGTACAGTATGACCACGAGGACTCTAAATCATGAAGACATTGCCATCTTGCCATCCATCAGTGGGTCATCAGACAGCTTTTGTCCTGTAAATGAACAACGTAGAGAAAAGAAGCCTTGATGAACTGAATATCTATATTTCTGCACAGATTTGACCTAAAACTTCTAACCAATGAAAGGTCTTTCTCACTTTGGCTAATGTTATTGTTGAGTCCACAGTCAGGAGAACACTGAACAACTAGGACGAGCAGGGCAGGGTTGCAAGGAGAAGCTGCTGCTCTCCAAAAAGAACATTGTCTTGTGGACGGATAAGTCCAAAATAGATCCAAAATAGATCTTTGGGTCTAAATGAGATGTGTTATCCTTGGAGAACAGCACTGTATTCCAGCATAAAAACCTTCTCCCTCCTGTGAAACATGGTGGTGGTTGTATCATGGATTGGGTCTGTTTTGCTGCATCTCGGTCAGGAAGGCTTGCAGTCAATGATGAAAGAATGAATTCCAGCAAATTCTAAAGGAAAATGTCAGGACATTTGTCTGTGAGCTGAATCTCAAGAGCATGTGGGCCATGCAGAAAGACAACGAAGAATAAAGTTAATGTTTTGGAATGGCCCAATCAAAGTCCTGACCTTAATCCCATTCCCCTCAAGATTTGAATTATACTGATCTATGCTTCCTTAATGGTAAGGAAGAGTGGAATTCCGAATCTTTCACCAATGTTCAAAACATCCATTTCTGGACGTCACATTAGTTATTTTCAGTGTCGTTAAGCTTTCTGTGATTGAGGAGGCCAGTGTTTCCAGTGCCCTACTCTACAGGTAGTTGCTGGACACTCTCCCTCCTGGACTGGAGTGCACCTATAGGATTTATGCTGCCATCAGGTGGACCAGTGAGAAGACAGCCTTACAAAAATATCACAGCTTCAGTCATTCTAGTGGTAGAGACAGGTACTCCAACTAAAGCAGGATAAACTCTTTTTAATCCCCTTAATTCTGGAATAGGGGCGGTATGAGGCCTGGGCTACTTTTCTATAAATCCCTGGGTCTCTACCTTTCCAAAAATGGACAGCAACCCTCAATTTGAATGGACAAACAAAATGAGAGTGGGTGATCCCCCTGACAAAATGAGACAAACGACCACCCTCCACCCCGACAACCAAAGAAAGCCCTTTGGCGAAGCCCCAGGTCTCTAGGATGTCTACCGAGCCGGATTGACAGAATGATTGAGCAGGTGTTTAGTGTATTTAAGACAGTTGTGTCTCAGATGATACTTCATTTTGTTTTAGTAAATCCAGCTCATTACATCTGGAGGAGTCAACCTCAGGTTCTCTCACCGTTGTGCTGCTGCCGTGGGGAAGCGATTAAGACCGATCTTTGTCTGAAATCATACAGTCTGTGTGTATCAGCGTTCAGGCCGAGCAGAAGGCAGTAAAAGCTGACTTGACTGGAATGCTGACAGTTGCACTGAGGCATGTTCCCTCTGTATCTTGTTCTCAGCTAATAAAGTTTCTGATTAAACACACACTGTGGGAACAGTGGAACTGAAAATCCCATCACTTCACCCTAAATGTATTCCGTTTCTTCTCCCAGTTGCCTCCTAACAGATTTGTTCATGTCGTAGGATTACTTATGGCCTTCAGAAACAGGGGATTTTCCTGTTAGTGTTACTGTGGAAACTGTGCCAACTACCCGAACAGAACTGTGACCAAAATTATCCAGTACTTACACTCATCACAACGGTTCTGTTGGGAATAATGGTGATCAGGATCAATAACTGATGATAACTGTAGTCTGATCTGATCAATATTTATTGATCTACTCATACAGAAGTGGTGTCTCTCAGGACGGCGTCGGGTTTAACGTAACACGCCAGACGTCTCTGCATGGAGGTGTAGAGGTTCCTAATGGTGTCCTGTGATGATCCATCTCATGCAGCTTGAATGTTCTCACTCAGTTCTGCAGATGGTGTGGTAGGGGTGGAGTGTTAGAGCGTCCAATAGTGTCCCACACATTTTCAATCAGGGACGGGTCTGGAGATGAGACCCACCACGGCGTAGTATCTTTGTCTTCAAGAGGAGATCTTGAGACGGCAGCAGTGTGTGGACGAGCGTCGTCCTGTTGGAATAGAGCACCGGAGTGTGTGTTCAGAGAAGGTAGAACCACTGGTCGCAGAACCTCATTAACGTAACGTTGGTCTGTTAAAGGGTCTGTAATGAAGATCAAAGGTGATCCGGCATCATAAGAAACTGCATCCACACCATCACACCAGACCTTGGTGTCTCCACAGCCGGATTCAATGGTGTCCACTGAGGCAAAAGTGGGACTCGTTACTGAAGATGACCTGCTGCCACAACTATGCATTTCTATATATATGAGAATCAGAAGCGGCACATCAGCCACAAATAATCAGACTATCGTTAGAGAGGACTTTGGAGGAAGCTGTCTCATTTAAACCTCAGACATTAGTTTGGTTTGCCCTTGATTGTTGTAGTGAGTGGGATCACCATGACGAAGAAGAATTATAAATCAGTCGTTCGCTGTCCATGACACAATTTCTCTAGCTCCCAATCCCCCTGAGACATCCGGAAAATATATTTCCCCGACTTCATCATCCACTATTGTATTCAGCTGTAGTTCCCATTGTCCTCTGATATGTACAGCACCTGCTCTAATGAGTGAGCTCACACACACTTCACACACACAGAAAGGGATGCTGGGGAGAAGCAATGCTGAGCATGGTCTAGAGGGGTATATCACCCCCCAGCATTATGAAACCAAGGGTGTTAAAAGAGTTTCCCGGGAAGGCTACTAGATTTTGGACCATTGCTGTGAGGATTTGATTGCATTGCACAAGTTCACAAAAGTACTGGATGGAGCTCCATCGTTCCAGAGAACACGGTTCCACTGCTCCACAGCTCAATGCTGAGGGTCTTTTTACACATGGAATTACACATGGAGATAAGAGAGTCATGTTTGTTTATCTGCTCCAGAGAGTCCTATTCTATTGGCAGTACCTCTCTACAGGGACTAGACAAGCTGTGTGTGCATTTGCACATCTGTGTCAACAATAAGTGCAACATAACATAGTAGAAATGCTGAATTAGAAGGGGTGTCCACAAACTTTTCCACTGTTTCCATTTTTGCTCATTTCTTGCTGAAGCTCTTTTCCCTTCTTGAACATGGAGCGAGTGCACCCTCTAGTGGTTTTGTTCTGAGATCACAGGCAGAACGGTGTGGTAGTGGTGTCAGTACTGCAGGCCAAATCTAATGCTCTGTCTGTTTGTTCTGGTATTACTGCAGAAAATCCACCGGGCCTTAAACATGGCATGTGGAGAGGACGAGGGTAAAGCAGAAGAAGCCATCGCAGACAGGAGGTGAGTGAAGAGAAGCGTGTGAACTGGGCTGAATCGGATTTGCAGGACTGTCTAAATCCGTCTGGAGATATTGATTGGGTTTGCTGTCTGAAAGTCTTTAAAAAGAGTTGTTAAAGGGTTGAATCGGTACAGAGACATGACAACCCAAAGAACTGCGTTGGTGCTTAAATGGTTCTTTGCATTTTATTGGTTCTTTTTATTGGATTAAATCATTTTGTAGCTGATTATGTACCAAAACTATTAGTACAGGTTCGAGGCCTGCATTCCTGATGGCAGGTGGGCTACAGTTCCAGGCAGAGTAACTATCCAGTAACTATTCCAAGGCAGTGTGGTAACTAGTCCACGACAGAGTGGGTAACTAGTCCAATGCAGTGTGGGTAACTAGTCCAATGCAGTGTGGGTAACTAGTCCAAGGCAAAGTGGGTAACTAGTCCAAGGCAAAGTGGGTAACTATTCCAAGGCAGTGTGGTAACTAGTCCAATGCAGTGTGGGTAACTAGTCCAATGCAGTGTGGGTAACTAGTCCAATGCAGTGTGGGTAACTAGTCCACGACAGAGTGGGTAACTAGTCCAATGCAGTGTGGGTAACTAGTCCAAGGCTCCCTGTGACCTGAGTAAATGAGATGGTTCATAATAGGAGACAAGTTTTTGTATGTAATCAGAAATGAGACAAAGTAAGATTTTATACTTGTAGTTTTTTCTCATTCGAGGGACTGTCAGTTGTCCCACATCTGTGTAAGAACAGGTGATATGACTTACGAAGTTCTTTAGGATATTTTGGGTTTAAACCATTAAGCGATGTGTATGTCAGAAGCAGTCTTTTATAGTCAGTGCAGAATTCATCAGGTAACCAATGAAGGGATGAGAGAACAGGACTAATGTGATCACAAGGCCTCTGACTGCCTTTTGGACTGTGTTTGTCATATAGAGTCACAGATAGAGATAGATATATACGACTCTATTGACCCCTTTGGGAGGGTTCCCTCAGGGATGTTTGAAAGTTTGATTCAGTGCGATTTTATCATTTAATAACGTAGTTTAACCCTGAGGATGTTCACCTAAACACTCGTCTGAAAGGGTGACCAAATCAATAAACACCACCCTGCTGAAAAATCTGTTTAGTTTGATGATGTTGGTCAAACTTGGTCGTACTTGGTCAGGCTGAACCAGCTAAACCACCAGCTATACTGGTCAAGAGCTAAACTGGTCTACCGGTTTAACCTTCAGGAAGGCATTTATTATATAAAACACTTTTTTGTAATTCCACCTTTAGATTTATTCATTTTTATTCATTTATTTTTATGCATTTTGTTTTAATTAATTTCTTATGTTTATTCATATGAGTCTGAAATGGATTTATTTCTACTTGTTTATTCTATAATGAACGTTTATATCTTGTATTTTTGCTCATTTTATTACCCTGATTGTTCATTTCACTCTTATTTCATTCTATGAATGAGGGCCACGTTTCATGTCTTTCTGGGTTTATGTTTCATCCCAGGATTTTCATTTTGGTGGAGCACTTAGTCCCAGATCTTTGTTTGAGTAGAATAACTGGAGCTTTCCTTTCTCCTCAGCCCCTCCTTGTGTCTGTCTGAAAACTGTAACCTCCACCGTGTGCCCTCTGCCATACCTTCCATCTCCACAACCACCTCCAGCAACTACAGCACCACTCCAAGATGGAACAATGAGAGCCTCAAAGCCGAGCCTAAAGATGCCAACCACAAGCGTGTCCACTTCAACCTGGAGACCCTCAACAGCTACCGACTGGACCATGGCAGGAGGGGTTTGGTGGGCAGTCCCCCCACACAACTCTGTGCCAATGGGGGTCCATCCCCTGGCCTTAGCCTGGTACTTTCCCCACCATCGGGATCTTCTGGACGGCCCTGTTCTCCTTGGGAGTTGGAACTCCAGGAACTCCAAGTGAGGATTGAGGAGTTTCGACACCAACTCAGGGCTGCCCTGGCCAGGAGAGCAGAGCTCCAAAGGACTCTGGAGAAAGAGAGACAGAGGGGGACAGAGGATCAGAACTGCAGAGTTTCAAACACCATCCCCACTGGACACTCTAATCCACCCACTGCCTCCAATGTGGCAGCCAAAGACATCAACAAGAGGAGATGATAAGAGTGAGTAGTGTATGTGGAAGGATAGTTGGAGCC
The DNA here is from genome assembly GCA_034509495.1 of Acestrorhynchus altus. Taxonomy (NCBI): domain Eukaryota; kingdom Metazoa; phylum Chordata; class Actinopteri; order Characiformes; family Acestrorhynchidae; genus Acestrorhynchus; species Acestrorhynchus altus. The sequence continues at coordinate 633,912 of CM067517.1, forward strand.
AGCAAAGCGCAAGGTCGGTTTATCTACCTGGACAAGCAGTGGCTGTAATTCCAGCAAAGCAGAGATCAGTTCTGATGTCTAAATACTTTTGGATATGTACGTCCAGATACTGAGAACCAGATTAGTTAAACTAAAGGCTTTTGAGTTTAAAATCACCACTAATATTAAAATTTTGTCCTAGTCTATGCTTTGGACATGTCCATGGAATCTGGCCAGAGTAAACAGGCAGTGGACTATAGAGCCTGAGGTCTTTTCATTGCATGTGTTCAACGAGGTCATTATCCATGGCAAAGGTCAAGACACATACATGCATTATCAGGAATTAGGTTAGACTTACACAAGACTTAGCCCACTTTGAGGAGACACCAGAGCTTCCATTTGGGGACTAAGAGCCAGTTCTGGTCAGCCTTGTCAGGAAAACAGACCTCAGGAGAAAGCACCATCTTTACTAGACATCTAGTCCATCTACTGCACCCACCATGACAGACAGCACCAGAGTGTTGAGGTTCCTCCAGCCATCTGAACCAGCATCAGCAATCATAGCATGATTCAAGACACCTGTCAACAGGGCTATTGTGGTCATGTCCGGTGCACAAGTAGACACAGGCAGCATGAGTTCCAAGGTTTAAACAAGAAATACCTCTAAATACTGCAAATACTTTCAAATACATGCAAAATCACCCATCATTATTCACACTGCACCAGATGTGCAGGGTTCCCTCTGACTGCAACTCGTTCTTAAACCACTTCGAGACTTGTCCCTGATTGCGACTGCTCCTAATCACTCGTTTTCTCTGAGCCTCATGTTAATTAACACCTCATTTGTTCTGAGACATCCTCCTGCCCACTAATAGTTATAATCACCACCTCATTTATCCAGAGTCTTCCCCCAGAATGCAACTGGTCATAGTCTAATCACCACCTTTGTTTTCCTTGGATTTGTGACTGGTCCTAATCACCAACTCATTTGTTCTAAGACTGCAACTGGTCCTAAGCACCTAAGTCTTGTTGTTCCAGAGACTTCCCTGGAAAAAACATCTTTGGTCTAATACTTCTTATTCCTATTTATTGAGTCATTTTTCCTGAGACTTCCTGCCGTCTGCGACTGGTCCTCTTCACCACGTCATCTGTCCTGAGGTTTCTTCCTGACACTGAGTCATTCTAATCACTAACTTGCTTGTCCTTTGACTTTCCCCTGATCAGGACTATTCCTCATCACCATGTCACCTGTGCTGAAAATTCCTCCTCACTGTAACTTGTCTTACTCACCAAAAAACAAGTGGCAACGGAAGGACAAAAGTGTTGTTTATAATAGTATAGTTGGACGTTCTAATGACTGCTGCCTCGTTTGTTCAGAGACCTCCCCTGACTGCAGTACAATGTGTAGTTCTTCCATCATTACAAGTGTCCAGGCTAAAGTTTGGAAGAGCCAAGTGAAGAGCATGGTCTGTTCACTGAGGTTTGTCCTGCTTATTGACACAGTAACCATGGTCATTATCCACAGCATGGTTCAAGGCACATGCAGGGTTACGCATATCTATGACATCAACAGACTAAGGTCAACAACCAGGAGTAAACAAGCCTACAAAGACAGGTGAAGTCCTAGGTTCAATTTACAAGAACTCTTAAGTGCCAGCAAAGACGGAACAACAGGAACGTTTATGTATGAACGGACCTCCAGTGGTCTGAGCAGTGGACAGTCCAGTCGAAAATTGCTGCTAGGAGGGAAGAGTGCTTCTGATAGACGTCATAACTGTTCAACTGAAACCACGCTTCTCATTTTGTGCCCAGAGGAACGGACGAGTGGAAAGACAATGGGTCATCAGACATCACCACCGACGAGCAGTTCCTGGAATCACAGCGATGCCACTTTAAGTCTTGCAGTGGTGCTTTTTTACTTGCTTAATTCTGTAAATAGGTGTGAGGTGATTGTCTGTAGACGAGTTTCAGTGGTGATACCGTACGGTTGGAGTCGCAGTGTAATAAAGTGGACGGTGAGTGTATATTACATAATGCAGTATTATCTATGTTCTAAATGTCTTGTTAATACATTTTCAAATAAATATTGTTTATACATAATTGATTGTGTTCATTGGAACCAAAAAGATTACCCTTCTATATAGGATGTTTGAATTTGTCCTCTTTACTGTTAGAAATGTCACATTTTGTCCCCACTGCTTTCTGACATTTTGATTTTGTCCCTTAATTTTTCATATTCTCACACTTTTCATTTTGGCCACAATGTGTCTCACTGTGTCCTCGGCACATTTGACACACTTCATCACCTTTTCAAATGTCTTGAAAGTGTCCAAATACTTTTAAAAATGTCTGATTTTGTCCCCCCAGTTTCCGAAATGTCAGATTTTGTACCTGACAGTTATCTTTTCTCATTTTATCCTTATTTCTTTTTTAAATGTCTTACCGTGTCCCAAATACTTTTTCCCTGACAAAAGTCTTGCTAATTGGGGGACATAGACGTCCATTACCTCTTTAAAGTTGCAACTCCAGTGTAAATGAAAGTGAGGACATTTCAGTCTATAAACTGCTGTAGTTTGGATGTATGTAAATCAGTTGTGATTCCACACAGTTTCCCACTTTCATTTCTAAAAAATAAATTCCGGAATGTCCCGCGATACGGGCCCCTGACAGTCCCCTGACAGTTGCATCAGTAGACTATAAGACAAAAAGTTTTGAGAGTGCAGGTGTCGATCACAGCCTCACCTTCTTCTTGAGCAAAATATACGACTGAAATGACGAGCATAATGACACCTGCAGTCTTTATGCCACACTGAACCGCCCTGAACAATGCCAACAGTCTGCCCCACATCTGTCAGCTCCGTCTGCGGAGACAATCAGAGCACTCTTCTCATTACTTTCAGAGCGAGTTTTAGCGAGCAGATAGTCTGGGAGTCGACAGTCCGGGGGCTGGGAGGAGGAGTGGGTGATGGAGGAGCGGTGTGTGTTGTTCCTGGAGGGACGTCACTGAACAATGGGTTCATTAAGCAGGAGCTGTTCTCTTTGAGAGTGAAAGCATGCTTGGCTGCCCATTAACCATGTGACAGAGTGAGCCGTGTCAAGCAGCCGTAAGTGGATGTGAGTTCCCACCATTCTGCCAAGGTTCCCCCTCCATTCTCCTGCCAGTCAGGGGCACCAAAACATCTCCCAGTAAACTCTTCCCTCAGACTCTGGAATGTGGAGTTAAAGAGGTAGCTTGGCAGAACATTTGATGCAGTTTTGTGCTTCACCCTAAAATGTGCTCAATAAGCTCAAACATCTCCCAAACAACAGGAATACACAAGTATTCCTTTAAAATCAAAGGTATTAAAGAGTTTCTCCTGCTTGTGTTGGAGGAACTGTCTCTACTGTCCAGAGAAGACTTTCTACTAGATTCTAGAACGCTGGTGTGAGGCTTTAAGTGCACTCAGAAACAAGAGTGTTTGTGATCTACCACCTCCCTGGGATACCACAAGAACCCCTTGGCAACCATAACCACAACCTGAATACTATAGCAACCACCACAACGAGGATACCACAGCAACCTCATAACAACTACCTTCACACTATATCAATCACCACAATGGAGCACCACAGCAATGTCTGGCAATACCATAACAACCACCTGATGACTATAGCAATCACCACCATGGTGCACCACAGCAACATCTGGCAACACCATAACAACCACCTGAACACAATAGCAATCACCACCATGGTGCACCACAGCAACATCTGACAACACCATAACAACCACCTGAACAGTAAAGCAACCACCACCATGTGGCACCAGAGCAACACCATAAGACATTATAGCAACTACCACTGTGGGGCACCAAAGCACCATCTGGCAGCACCATAAGAACCAACTGAACATGGTAGCAACCACCACCATGTGTCACCACAGCAGCCCAAAAGTAGGTCTATTGCCAAGAGACAAGAATACTTAATAATGAGGACGTGTCAGTGGTTCATGTGTCTGGTTTACAGCGCCACCTTCTTCCAGAGTCAGTATGCTGGGTTTTTGTTGCCTCTGGTCTTATTAGCTCACCTCAGGCTTCAGCTGGAAGCTGGTTTCAGAGGGTCTAAGCTTTGGTGGTCAAGGTGGTGAAAATAAATAGCAGGCTGGTTAAGCTGGTTTTCATTTGAGTTCGATGGACTAGCATATTAGACATGCTGGTTGACCAGCTTTGTCTTCATGGTCATACTGGTTAAACACATTGGATGTACAGGTTGACCAACTGGGTCATGATGGTCATAGTGCTTAACCACCTTGCTCATGTTGGTGGACCAGTTTGAGAGACTGATAGACCAGCTGAACAATCACCCTGTACTGGTGAAGAACTGGTCGCTGCAGCACTTTTGTTGTGGTCTAAGTGTTCATTATCTGTATCCTCAAAGTGAAGGACTTTAGACACTGAGAGCGTTTCTGGATGGATGGTCTGTAAGTCTGTAAATCTATTCTTCCCTCCAGCTTTATCTGCGAAACAGCACAAACAGCCATGGAATCTGATGGAGTTGTAGCGATCTGTGCTTTTCTCTGAGCCGCCGGCCTTCTGTTCGTTTATGACTGAACCTCCCACAGGGAATAAATAAAAGCAGCCCCCAGGAGATACGCAGAACTCCGGCTCATCAGTATTCAGAGAAGAGCTGGTTCAGACAAACAGGGGCTGTGCTCGCCCTCCCTCTCTCTGGCCACTTTATCAGAAACTCCTGCCATGATGCTCCTCCTTACTGGTGTACAAGCCCAAACACCACCCAGCAGTACTGACTACCCAGTTACCTTTGGTGGCTTGAAGGTGGTTGTTATGCTGTTCCTCAGTGGTTGCTATGGTTTGCTAAATGGCTGCTAAGTGGTCGCTGTGGCATTTCAGCTAGTTGCATCGGTGATTACTAGGTGATTGCTACGGTATCCCACGTGGTTTTGGTGCTATTCCTAAGTGGATGCTACGGAATTTCAGGCAGTTTCTATGATGTTGCTTAGTGGTTGCTAGGCAGTATTCCAGATGGGTACTATGGTATCCCAGGTAGTTGTTTGTAAGTCGCTCTGCATAAGGGCGTCTGCTAAATGGCACAAATGTAAATGTAAATGTATTCCAGGTTGGATGCTGTGGTATCCCAGATAGTTGCTGTGGTATTCCAGGGTGGTTGCTGTTGTATCCCTGGTGGATGCTGTGGTGTCTCAGGTGGATAGTGTACCGTTCAGTGGGAAACTGCACTGAGTTGTAATAGACTACTTTAGTATTCAGAAAATGGCACTGAATCATAATGCAGTTAGACATTCCGATGTTCCGGACCTTAGCAGCAGGAACATTTCTCCATCTGGACCATCCTGAGCTCTAATCATATACCTCGTATCTACACAAATCAGCTGTGCAGCCATGATGATCTAGTCCCAGGGCCGTATCTCCTTCCACAGCCGGACACTCAGCAGGACTCATCGTCTGGTTGCCACCCTCACCACCTTCTCCCTCATTTCCGTCCTCCTGATCAGCGCCTCCATCCTGCCAGCATACTGGCCTCGGTTACCCCGACACAGCCAGGCCAAGCGCTGCCATATGTCAGCGTGATTAGAGTCGGCGGCCTCCGCTGATCCGTGCTGGAGACAAATCTGTCTGTTAGAACTGTAAACTGCGGTTCTGTACCCTCACTGTAGTGGACCAGCATCTGCGCGAACGAAATAAATAATAACAATCAATAAATAAACAAATAGATAAATAAGTCTTTTAAATAGATCATTAACAGCAGTGTTTAATAACAATAATTACAGATTTAACCTGATATTTTTGCACAAATGTTGCTTGGTTTTACACTAGATTTATGCTCATCTAGTCCCTGTAGAGACGTACTGCCAATAGAATAGGACTCTCTGGAGCAGATAAACAAACATGACTCTACTGTCTCCATGTCTAATAGCAGGTGTGTACTAGAGGGTATAAAGACCCCCAGCATTGAGCTGTGGAGCAGTGGAACCATGTTCTCTGGAACGATGGAGCTCCATACAGGACTTTTGGAAGGGTTGAGGTGGGAGTTGGGAATGAGGTGGGGTGGAGATCATCCAACATGCTGACCTGACTAGTACTTTTGTCACAATGCTCCACAATTAGTGTGTTCTCTGTCTCCAGTGAGAGAGCTTACATGGGTGGTTATTTGTGGAAGTGATGCTGTCTCAGATCCTGGGAGGCTGATATTCGGTCTGATCTGAAGGTGTGTGTGGAAGCTCATAGACAGCGTCAGACAGTGATATGTTTAATAAACTGCAGTGTGTGTGTGTGTGTATGTGTGTGTGTTGGGGTATTTTTAGAACTTCTTAGAACTCTAACTGGGTTTAGAGACGTCTTCGCTGTGTTTTAATGTTACCTGCAGTGTTCCTCACGGGACACGGTGAGTAATGTGGTGTCAGAACACAGCCGGGACAAAATCTACCGCTTGTTCTTCATCAGCTGGAGAACACGGATTTACTGCTGTGTAACAGAATCCAATCCACAGAACCATACGTGTGTTTATATACACCCACCAGCCATAACATTAAAACCACTGACCTTATATTGTGCCATCAAAACAGCTCTGACTGCACAGTCAACTAGATCTCACAACCGCACGAAAGACTGAACACCGGCATGTGTCCGAATGTTACACCTATACAGAAAAGCTGCCTTTTAGGTTAATGTCTGACAGTCGTGCCAGCCCCTGGCAAGTCCTTTACCCTGGAATTTCATAAGTGAGTCTGAAGGCGTTCCAGTGTCCATCTCCACAGTACGGCTAAGAGCAGATGTGCGGACGTTTGGGTGAATGTTTTAAATTTAGATGCAGTGATTGTCTCTTTCTTATGGACTTGACTGGACTTAAACATCCCATATTGAGCTTTATGAGGACATAAACACTGTGGGCTGTTTCCATAAGTCCACTGAATAATGTTTAGTCTAAACAATAAAAATACATTCCACATTAAAATGACAACATTAAACTGTAATCTTAATCTCTCTCTCAGAGACGGAGAGTTGAACGTGACAGTGTTGAACGTGTCCGTGTTGAATGAGACAGTGTTGAACGTGTCCGTGTTGAATGAGACAGTGTTGAATGTGACGGTTTTGAATGTGACAGTGTTGAATGTGACGGTATTCAATGTGACAGTGTTGAATATTACAGAGTTGAACATTAGAGTTGAACGTGACAGTGTTGAATATGACAGTGCTGAATGTGACAGTGTTGAATGTGACAGTGCTGAATGTGACAGTGTTGAATGTGACAGTCTTCAACATGACAGTGATGAATGAGAGAGTGTTGAATGAGACAGTGTTGAACGTGACAGTGTTGAATATTACAGAGTTGAACATTAGAGTTGAACGTGACTGAGTTCATCTGTTCATCTGTCATTTCTAATTAACACTGAATTATCATCATAAACCTGACTAAACTATATCTGTGTGTTCTGTGTGACGGGGTGAAGGTGAACTGTGTGACTGAGAACACAAGTGATTAATGATAAACGTCCCTGTGATGTTGTTTTCTCTGCTCTTCACTCTCTAATCACCATCATGACACCTCAGTAATGAGCTTACAGACGTTTTGAGTGTAACTGTAAAGATTAACGGCAGTAAGTGACGTGAAAACTAGTAACAGCCCTTATTTCTGTGTGTTACTGTATATCCTTTAAAACCCAAACGAGAACACTGACCCCCTGAGCAGCAGGGGGCGTATGCGCTCCAGTTTCTCTCCATACCCCAGATTCAGCACAGGGAAAAGGGGGTTTGTTAACAATGCGGGTGACATTGCAGCCACATAGTCTGCAGAGAGTCCTATTCTATTGGCAGTTCTATACAGGGACTAGATGAGCTGTGTGCATTTGCACATCTGTGTCAGCAATGGGTGCAGCTTTAAAAAAAAAAATCATTACATCTACAAGGTGGAGACACTGTAGGAGTGTCTAATAGAGTGGACACAGGGTTTAAACTGTGTCTGATCCACATGCTCGGTCCCCCAGCTCCAATACAACAGCGACACACTGAGTGGGACGTGAGGAGAGAGAGCGCCATCTACCCACCCAGAGAGAGCACAGCCAGTTTTGTTCTCCCTCTGACTCCGGCTGCCGATGGCAAGCAGTATGACCCCGGATTCGAACCCGCAGTCCTCGGACCATCGCGGGAGTGCATTAGACTGCTGAGCCACTGAGATCTTTTTAAATCCTTTGCAAGACTCTGAGAGCTTTTTGGATGTTGCCATGGTGATCCCATTCACTTCACCAGTCCAGTGCAAACTAATGTCTGAGGTGTAAATAAGACGGGCTCCTCCAAAGTCCTCTCTGACGATGGTCTGATCATTAGCAGCTGATTCATACCTTCTGTAGGTATGAGAATGAATACGTGAGCCTGTATCTCGACCCGCGGGGACTTCAGATCCAACACCCTTCTCCGTTCCTTCTGTCTGTGTCCTGCTCTAATATCAGGTTTCGGCCACAAGAGGGCCCTGTGTTCTTCTGGAGCTGAAGGCTGAACTAAACCCTTCAGAGGTGTCAGGAGACCGAGAGTGAAATAGGATTATTCTACATGACTGGAATCTCCCAGAGTACACACAGCAGTTCTAAATTCAACTATGACAGTCTGACCGGCGGTCAGTCACAACACCATTAAAGTGTGAGCAGAACAGAGCCGCATTAAAACCCAGCGTTTATCCCTGACTTTAAAGGTCAGTTCTTAATTCTTTGGCTCTGAATAATTCAGCAGCACACCTGTCCACTTCTGCTCGGTTCTGTTCTGGACTATAACCTTCTCTAAATCAAGGGTATAATTATATACAGCACTTGGCTACTAAACCAGGGTGGACGGACAGGAGCTGGAAGAGCTTTGAATGCCTAATATTTTAATCATAGGTTTGTGGTCATGGATTAAACTTTAGTGATTTACAGGTAAAACGCACTCACTGACAGCTGACTTTACGTTTATTTGGGTTTATTCTAATGTTATATAGAGTTAATTACAGGTAGACGCTCTCACTGATGTGACTTTACGTTTATTTGGGTTTATTCTAATGTTATATAGAGTTAATTACAGGTAGACGCTCTCACTGACACTGACTTTACGTTTATTTGAGTTTATTCTAATGTTATATAGAGTTAATTACAGGTAGACGCTCTCACTGACACTGACTTTATGTTTATTTGGGTTTATTCTAATGTTATATAGAGGTTAATTACAGGTGACGCACTCACTGGCAGCTGACTTTATGTTTATTTGGGTTTATTCTAATGTTGCTATAGAGTTTAATTACAGGTAGGCACTCACTGGCCTTTGACTTTATGTTTATTTGGGTTTATTCTAATGTTATATAGAGTTAATTACACAGGTAGAGGCTCTCACTGGCGCTGACTTTACGTTGTTGGGTTTATTCTAATGTTATATAGGGGTGAGTACAGGTAGGCACTCACTAGCGCTGGCCATTTATGTTTATTTGGGTTTATTCTAATGTTATATAGAGTTAATTACAGGTGGACGCTCTCACTGACGCTGACTTTACGTTTATTTGGGTTTATTCTAATGTTATATAGAGTTAATTACAGGTAGACGCTCTCACTGACGCTGACTTTATGTTTATTTGGGTTTATTCTAATGTTATATAGATTAATTACAGGTAGGCAGCTCTCACTAGCGCTGACTTTATGTTTATTTGGGTTTTATTCTAATGTTATATGATTAATTACAGGTAGACGCTCTCACTGGCGCTGACTTTACGTTTATTTGTGTTTATTCTAATGTTATATAGAGTTAATTACAGGTAGACGCTCTCACTGACGCTGACTTTACGTTTATTTGTGTTTATTCTAATGTTATATAGAGTTAATTACAGGTAGACCCTCTCACTGATACTGACTTTATGTTTATTTGGGTTTATTCTAATGTTATATAGAGTTAATTACAGGTAGAGCGCTCTCACTGGCTGACGCTATGTTTATTTGGGTTTATTCTAATGTTATATAGAGTTAATTACAGGTGACTCTCACTGGCGCTGACTTTCGTTTATTTGTGTTTATTCTAATGTTATATAGAGTTAATTACAGTGAGCTCTCACTGATAGCTGACTTTATGTTTATTTGGGTTTATTCTAATGTTATATAGAGTTACTTACAGGTAAGGCACTCACTGTGTGGCTATGTTTATTTGGGTTTATTCTAATGTTATATAGAGTTAGTACAGGTAGGCAGCTCTCACTTTGGCTGACTTTCACGTTTATTTGGGTTTATTCTAATGTTATATAGAGTTAATTACAGGTAGACGCACTCACTGGCGACTTTATGTTTTATTTAGGTTTATTCTAATGTTATATAGAGTTAATTACAGGTAGAGCGCACTCACTGGCTAGCTGACTTTATGTTTATTTGGGTTTATTCTAATGTTGCTATAGAGTTAATTACAGGTGACGCTCTCACTGACTGACTTTATGTTTATTTGGTTTATTCTAATGTTATATAGAGTTAATTACAGGTAGACGCTCTCACTGACGCTGACTATGTTTATTTGGGTTTATTCTAATGTTATATAGAGAGGTTAATTACAGGTAGGCAGCTCATAGCTGACTTCATTTATTTAGGTTTATTCTAATGTTATATAGAGTTAATTGCAGGTAGACCCTCTCACTGAGCGCTGACTTTATGTTTGAGTTTATTCTAATGTTATATAGAGTTAATTAGTGAGGCAGCTCTCACTGGCCTTTGACTTTATGTTTTATTTGGGTTTATTCTAATGTTATATAGAGTTACTTACAGGTAGACGCTCTCACTGACGCTGACTTTACGTTTATTTGTGTTTATTCTAATGTTATATAGAGTTAATTACAGGTAGACGCTCTCACTGACGCTGACTTTACGTTTATTTGTGTTTATTCTAATGTTGTATAGAGTTAATTACAGGTAGACGCTCTCACTAAACACACTGACTTTGTATTTATTTGGGTTTATTCTAATGTTATATAGAGTTAATTACAGGTAGACGCTCTCACTGACACTATGTTTATTTAGGTTTATTCTAATGTTATATATAGTTAATTACAGGTAGACGCTCTCACTGGCCTTATTTCACGTTTACATTACATGTTTATTCACAATGTTATATGAAATTTAATTACACAGGTGAGCATCTCACTGTGGCAGCTGACTTTATGTTTATTTGGGTTTATTCTAATGTTATATATAGAGTTACTTACAGGTAGGCGCGCTCACTGACAGTGGCGCTATGTTTATTTGAGTTTATTCTAATGTTATATAGAGGGTGGCATTACAGGTAAGGCTCTCACTGGCGTGACTTTCGTTTATTTGTGTTATTCTAATGTTATATATTAATTACAGGTAGACGCTCTCACTGACGCTGACTTTACGTTTATTTGGGTTTATTCTAATGTTATATAGAGTTAATTACAGGTAGACGCTCTCACTGACGCTGACTTTACGTTTATTTGGGTTTATTCTAATGTTATATAGAGTTACTTACAGGTAGACGCACTCACTGACGCTGACGCTATGTTTATTTGGGTTTATTCTAATGTTATATAGAGTTAATTACAGGTAGACGCTCTCACTGATGCTGACTTTACGTTTATTTGTGTTTATTCTAATGTTATATAGAGTTAATTACAGGTAGACGCTCTCACTGACGCTGACTTTATGTTTATTTGTGTTTATTCTAATGTTATATAGAGTTAATTAAAGGTAGACGCTCTCACTGATGCTGACTTTAGGTTTATTTGTGTTTATTCTAATGTTATATAGAGTTAATTACAGGTAGACGCTCTCACTGACACTGACTTTATGTTTATATATATATATATAGCTAAAATATAAGCTATAATTGTTTATGTCACACATATTTCCATATAGAAATTCTACTCGGTCTACTTAATGAAAATTGATTAAGTGCTTCATTTAATCTTAAATAACAGAATAAAATTGACAGGTTAACGACCACCAGAACTCTGAACATGGCCCAAATGGACCAACCATGTTTCACCACATGGACGAGTGACACACTTTCACCCCCCAAACACTGTACGTTATATCCTTTAATCAGGAAGACGATTAGAACAGTCTGCAGGTTGTTTCACTGGTACACTGTAAAACCGATACGCTGACGCATATCAGGCTTGTTGGGCTGAACCAGAACAAATGAAGAGGTCGGTAATGAGGTCAAAGGTCGTCCTTTGAGTCTCGGTGTTCCTTCAGGGGATGAAAGCATACAAGGGCGTGAGAATATCCGCAGTGCAGTGAGAGTGAGAGAGTGAAAATCAATCACAACACAATAAGTCACTGTCACGGCCATAAACACGGAGCTCGGTGTGTTTCGGACCCTGTCATTGGGTCAGTTGTGTGAAAAAGTGGAGACGTATTTTAATCAGAACAAGAAACTGATTGATCCCCGAGGCCATCAATCCTCAGTGGAGAGGACGTCTCTCTCCAGCCTTCAGGAGGAACTGCATCGCACTGCACTTCAGCACTGCTGCGCTGCTCTGCCGCCGGTACCGCCGGTACCACCGGTACCACCGGTACGCGGGTCCTGAACCCGACTCCGGCCCAAACACAGGCCCAAACAACACCATCATCAAACAGTACTTTTGAACTCATTCGACTGATAATTACGTAACTGTGCTTTTAAAAATTTATTAAAAACTTAATGACTTTTAATTACAATACATGGCCAAAAGTTTATGGACACCAGCCTGTCCAAAGGTATAAGTTTGAAGTTTGTCCATTTTTACTGCAGTACCAGTCTCCGCCCTTCTGGGGAGGCTTTACATTAGATGTTGGCATATTGGTGTTGGGAGTTTGACTGCATTCTGCCCCATGAGGGCTAAAGCACCAGTGAGGTCAGGTACTGATGACCGTTCTGAAGGGCTGTAAGTCCCTGCAGGCCACTGTAGTGGCGGGAGAGTGTGGTCTTAAGCACCTGCAGCTAGGGGGAGCTGTAGGGATGACTGGTCTGAGGGCTGACTCAGGTAGATGATTACAGGTGTGGTCAGATTAGAGACTGGTCTTACCACAAGGGGGCTTAAAGTGCTTCTGTTCGGATCTGACGATGGTTGAGTTTGAGAATGGAGGCCTCATGGCGAGGGTGCAGTCCTGCCTTTGCTGTGGAGCAACACCTATGACAGTCGGACACTCACAGCTCAGCGATATGTGCTGGACATCCTGTGGACATGTGTCTCGTCTCATGGCAGGGAATTTTTCAGCAGGATAATGCTCCCACACAGCAAGGGTTTCCCGGGAACATCTCCACCTGACTGCAGCACTTCCTTGGTCTAGATTTATCACCACTCAAGCTTTTATGGGAGCAGATAATCAAACATGACTCTATTGTCTCCATGTCTAATAGCAGGTGTGGACTAGAGGGTATAAAGACCCCCAGCATTGAGCTGTGGAGCAGTGGAACCGTGTTCTCTGGAACGATGGAGCTCCATACACAATGTTCCAGAATCTAGAAGAAAGTCTTCTCTGGACAGTAGAGACAGTTACTCCAACAGAAGCAGGACAATCTCTTTAAACCCACTGACTGCAGAAGTGAATGAGTAGGTGTCCCAATATTTTTGTCCTTTAGTGTATCATGGGCAGAATGCTGGAAAGGTCAATTAGCCAGTCTGGATGCTGGGAGAGGGGCAGATCACAGGCTGATGAGGTTATTTGCCACTCCACAGCTGGGTCCAACCTTAAGGTAGGGCAGCGTCACCCGAGAGGCCTGGATCAGTCTCCTGGGAAACGGAGGGAGAATCCCGAGTGTGGAAGGAGAGAGATCCCCCACTATTCTTCCAGAGTGGGGGAGAAGAGAGGGGGCGGCCCTTTCCCAGCTCACCGTGGAGAGGCCGGCGTTGGAGCAGTGTCTGGGAAACCACTGTGAATGTGAGGGTATTTGCATTCAGCCTGGATACCTGCCCCTCGCAGCCCCTCAGGAGGGAAGGTTACAGGACGGAGACGGTCATCAGAAGCAGCGTGGCTGGAATGTGAGACGAGACGAGATGAGACGAGGAGGTTCTGTTGGTGTTAAAGGCCTATAAAGTATTAACGACTGTGGGAGAGACGCTTTATTTATTCACTGTATCAACAACGTCAAAACAAACAGAGGGACGGAGCAGGAGGACGAACAGCCAGCTAACTCTCAGAGTTACTCAGACACTGTGTGTGTGTGTGTGTGTGTGTGTGTGTGTGTGTGTGTGTGTGTGTGTGTGTGGGTGTGTGTAGAATATGGTTAAAAAGCTCATTCATGATCACACTGTCATTCAAAAAGGTCATTTTTCTTATTTATATTGCTTGATCCGGACCACCACAGGACCACCACGGGACCACCACGGGACCACCACAGGACCACCACAGAGCAGATATGATGTGGGTGGTGGGTCATTCTCAGCACTGCAGTCACACTGACATGGTGGTGGTGTGTTAGTGTGTGTTGCTGGTACGAGTGGATCAGACACAGCAGTGCTGAGAATGAGCCTCCACCCACATAATATCTGCTCTGTGGTGGTCCTGTGGGGTCCTGATCATTGAAGATCAGGGTGAAAGGAGGAGAATAAAGTCTGCAGAGACACAGATGAACTACAGTCTGAATTATAGAACCACAAAGAGAACCTGTGTGGTCAGAGGAGCTGATAGAGTGGACAGAGAGAGGAGAAACAGGGAGATGGTCCTAATGTTGTGACTGACTGTACAGCAGTAACAGTAAACAGTCGTGCTGGGATGTGATCTGTCGATTAACAACGCGCCGCTGAATATACACTACCGTACTCGGTGTTGTGAAAGTGAGCAGGCGTCACTGAGATCCTCCAAATTTCAAGCAGCCAGTCTGTGACATTTCATTTCCTCATCTGCATATTATTAATCAGTCCTGTATCTCCATCAGTCCAAACTTTACCTTCTGCGTGATTAATAACACTGAATAACAGAATTATCATGATTACACAATAACAATAATAACTGATCATAATCATAGATCTGTCACATGTACATATAATCTATATCATCTTCATTTTTATGTGTGCAGTACATTTACATATGAATTATTAATGATATTACACATATACATGGTTAATAGATGCAGATTAATAATGAATTATTAAACACATATTTGTTTGTATTTGTATTATTTGCTGGATCATTGTCTGAGATTTTACTGTCATAAATAAAACCGTTTAAACAATTACAGACAGTTTACACACAAATAATCAATGTATTTGTTGCTGTTATGAGAATAACGTATGAATGACGAATGACGTATGCATTACTTCATCAAATCAGAGCACGTTTATTTCCACCTGACATTAATACACATGATGTCATACTTTTATAATAATAATAATAATAATTAACATAAATAATAATTATCTGTGTGGTGTGTTAAAATGTACCAAAGCTCTACTGTTGAGATTACTGCTAAAGTGGTCAGTTCCTGGTCATCTATAGATCTGTTATTATCATCATTATTATTATTATTATTATTATTATTATTATTATTATTATTATTGTTATTATTATTATTGTTGTTGTTATCATTATTATTAATTATTATTATTATTAATAATAATAATAATAATAATAATAATAATAATAATGCTAATAACAACAACAATAATAATAATAACAATAATAATAATAATAATAATAATAATAATAATGATGATAATAATAGCACAATAATAATAATAATAATAAAATAATAATAATAATGTATTATATAATATACATAATAATAATTATTACTATTATGTCTTATTAATGACATAATGTGTGTGTGTGTGTGTGTGTGTGTGTGTGTGTGTGTGTGTGTGTGTGTATGTGTGTATGTGTGTGTGTATAATTACTGTCATCATATTCATATATTTGTCCCATTTCCTGTAATAACCTGCATTTCCTGTGTTTTACAGATACAGCAGTGCCCAAACACCCCACACACAATAACATCAGCACTGAGCAGAGTGTGTGTCTCACTGCAGCCATGTGCTCCTCACACACACACACACACACACACACACACACACACACACACACAGCTGAGACACAAAGACATTCACTGCTTAGACCAGCTAACGCCACCCAACCCAACAACATTAATTTAAAAACATCCTAATAATATTATTAGCACACATATTGGTTGATTATTAATATTGTTATTATTAGCATACACATTATTACAATAATATTACACGCCACACACACACACTCAACTGCTTAACTCCCACCCTGGCTTCATTAATGCTGGTGGAAAGCAAGTGTGTTGTGATCTTCAGCATAATGCCATGCTAGTCTACTTCATCTGTGTGTGTGTGTGTGTGTGTGTGTGTGTGTGTGTGTGTGTGTGTGTGTGTGTGTGTGTGTGTGTGTTGGGGGAGGAGACTGGGAGCAGATGGTGCACAGGCGCATGAAGACAGACCACGCGCTCCGGAACTCCCCCACGGCCACACACACTCACTCACACACACACACACATTAATATTGAAGAAGACACACACACACACATTACACAAACACACACACACATATATATATATATATATTCAGCTCCTAACAGTGGGTATAGGAAAGCCATAGGGTATTCTGCATACCCTATACCGTGTGTGTGTGTGTGTGTGTGTGTGTGTGTGTGTGTGTGTGTGTGTGTGTGTGTGTACAGCCTGCCTCCTCCCTCATTTACTCTGTCCCCTCCCTCCAGCCCCCCTCCCCTCTCTAAAGTCTTTGTGTTCACGTTTCTCTCCACATTCCAGGCTCCTCCAGCAGGCTGTGCAGAAGTCACTGCACCCCCCTATTCATCCATCCATCCATTCATTCATTCATTCAGTCACTCAGCCTCCCCTCTCTCCTGTCCTCTCTCTACACACACACACACACACACACACACACACTTGCCCGGCTGAGGGCTGCGGAGCTGCAGAAGGTCTAGACTGGGATGGATTAGACTCCACTGGGTCAAACTGGAGCATCACAGACGGAGGAAGCGGCGGGGCCGGGGGCGCAGGGAGCCAGTGTGTGTTCACCATCACCATCAGCGAGAGAGAGCCTGTGTGTGTGTGTGTGTGTGTGTGTGTGTGTGTGTTTGTGTGTGTGTGTGTGTGTGAGAGAATTGTAAAATGTGTGTGTGTGTGTGTGTGTGTGTGTGTGTGTGTGTGTGTGTGTGTGTGTGTGTGGGTGTGAGAGAGAGTTTCATTGAGAATTGTAAAGGTGTGTGTGTGTGTGTGTGTGAGTGTGTGTGTGTGTATCCATCCATACCCATCATATGAAGCAGTGGCTGGATTGACTGCATCACTGCTGCAAAAGTCTACTGAATGTGTGTACTGAGTTGTTGGACACACTGTTCAGTGGCAGTATATGAGTATAGTATGACTGAGTACGTCAGAAGAATCAAGGTGGCTTATTGAGTATAGTGTGAGTAGAATTAAGAGTATGGCGTATGGTATGACTCTTTAAGTATAGAGACTTGTTTGGTTTAGTGTGGCACGTGGGATATAGATGTTCTTACTGGTATACTGTCAGTGATTGACTATACTGTCCATTATTGAGTATAGTGTGACTGATGGAGTATGGTGTCCTTTAGTGGACATGGTGTGGCTGATGGAGCATAGAGGTTCTTATTGAGTATACTGTGACTGATTGAGTATAGAGTTTCTAATTGAGTATACTGTGACTGATTGAGTATAGAGTTTCTAATTGAATATACTGTGACTGATTGAGTATACTGTGACTGATTGAGTATACTGTGACTGATTGAGTATAGAGTTCCTAATTGAGTATACTGTAACTGATTGAGTATACTGTGACTGATTGAGTATACTATGACTGATTGAGTATACTGCAGTAACTGACGAGCATAATGACTGATTGAGTATAGAGTTTCTAATTGAGCATAACAAACTGATTGAGTATACCAGACTGATTGAGAGTTCTAATTGAGATACTGTAACTGATTGAGTATACCAGTAACTGATTGAGTATACTGTGACTGATTGAGTATAGAGTTTCTAATTGAGTATACTGTAACTGATTGAGTATACTGTGACTGATTGAGTATAGAGTTTCTCATTGAGTATACTGTAACTGATTGAGTATACTGTAACTGATTGAGTATACTGTGACTGATTGAGTATAGAGTTTCTAATTGCGTATACTGTAACTGATTGAGTATACTGTAACTGATTGAGTATACTGTGACTGATTGAGTATAGAGTTCCTAATTGAGTATACTGTAACTGATTGAGTATACTGTAACTGATTGAGTATAGAGTTTCTAATTGAGTATACTGTAACTGATTGTGTATAGTTTCTAATTGAGTATACTATGACTGATTGAGTATACTGTCCATTACTGAGTATACCAGACTTACTGCAGTATAGAGTTTCGTATTGAGTATACTGTGACTGATTGAGTATAGAGTTTTTAACTGAGTATACTGTGACTTACTGTGTATAGAGTTTCTAATTGAGTATACTGTGACTGATTGAGTATACTGTCCATTACTGAGTATACTGTGACTTACTGTGTATAGAGTTTCGTATTGAGTATACTGTGACTGATTGAGTATAGAGTTTTTAATTGAGTATACTGTGACTTACTGTGTATAGAGTTTCGTATTGAGTATACTGTAACTGATTGAGTATACTGTAACTGATTGAGTATAGAGTTTCTAATTGAGTATACTGTGACTGAGTATACTGTCCATTACTGAGTATACTGTGACTTACTGTGTATAGAGTTTCATATTGAGTATACTGTAACTAATTGAGTATACTGTGACTTACTGTGTATAGAGTTTTGTATTGAGTATACTGTAACTGACTGAGTATACTCTCCATTATTGAGTATAGTGTGACTTACTGAGTATAGAGTTTCTTATTGAGTATACTGTAACTGATTGAGTATACTCATTACTGAGAACAAATCTATTTGAGCAGCAGAGTTTCAGACAGTATACTGTAAACTGATCAATATGCTGTGATTATTATGTATGTGTCCATTATTGAGCAGCATGTAACTGATTGAGATACTGTCCATTATTGAGTATACTGTAACTGATTGAGTATAGAGTTTCTAATTGAGTATACTGCTGTACCTGATTGAGTATACTGTCCATTATTGAGTATACTGTAACTGATTGAGTATACTGTCCATTACTGAGTATACTGTAACTGATTGAGTATACTGTCCATTACTGAGTATACCGTAACTGATTATATACTAACGCCATTACTGAGACACTAAACTGATTGAGAGTATACTGTCCACATTGAGTATACTGTAACTGATTGAGTATACTGTCCATTATTGAGTATACTGTAACTGATTGAGTATACTGTGATTTATTATGTATGATGTCCACTATTGAGTATACTGTAACTGATTGAGTATACTGTCCATTATTGAGTATACTGTCCATTATTGAGTATACTGTGATTTATTATGTATGGTGTCCATTATTATATACTATTTACACATATGAAACCATTATTGAGTGAGATAACCACAGAAGTATAGTTCATCAGTATATAGTTTTTTATTGAGTATATTTTTCATGGAGTATAGAGTTGTTATTGAGTATACTGTGCCTTATTGATCATAGTGTGACTAATGACAATTGGGTAACTATAATGTGAGTAAGTGCATGGCTCACGT
This sequence comes from Acestrorhynchus altus, assembly GCA_034509495.1. Classification (NCBI taxonomy): domain Eukaryota; kingdom Metazoa; phylum Chordata; class Actinopteri; order Characiformes; family Acestrorhynchidae; genus Acestrorhynchus; species Acestrorhynchus altus. The sequence continues at coordinate 653,537 of CM067517.1, forward strand.
GATAGTACAGTGTCACTAATTCACTGTAACTTGGCGTATTGAGTATAGTGAGTACACTTGAGTACACTGCTTCTTATTGATTATGCTAGAACGATATATAGTGACTTATTACATCTACTGTGATAATCAAATATAGTATTACTAATTAAACATAATGTGACTCATTGAGTATAATGTGACTGATTATAGCAGGAGTATATAGACATATTGGGAGTATATATAACAGACTATGTGTGACTGTATTTGTAGCTGAAATGTAGTGCACTTATTGAGTGACCTATTGAGTAACAAGATAAAGCCACTGTATACAGGCCAGTTAATTAGAAGGAGTATAGTGTTATACTATATATAGCATTTTAGGTAGAAAGACTATACTTATTTTGTTTGGTGAGGACTGTGGGACACATGGACATCCTAAGGTTAGTTGCTTGTGGGGATCTGGCAGCCTAATTTGTAGGTCCGGTGGTACTGTGTTCTTTGGAGGGTAGAGGAGCACTGCACCGTGGAGTTGAGTATAGTGTAGGTCGGTAAGTGTGTGTTGTTCACTGAACATGTAGTGTAACACGTTGTGTATTGTGTGTGGTTTATTGACTTTAGTACTTTGTAATGTAATCCACTGAATACACTGTGTTAGTATAGAGTATATTATATCTCACTGAGTAAACAATGATTTTAGTGTGAAGTATACTGTAGTTAAGTGTACTGTAGTACTGTACTGTACTGTAAATTCAAACAGAAGTACAGTGTGTGTTTTCGTGTATACTGTAGTTGAGTGTATATGATAAGTAGAGTGTACTGTGGTGAACACACGTGTACTTTGTAAATTCAAACAAAGCACAGTGTGTTTTCAGGTGTACTGTATTGTACATTTGGTGTAGTATGATGGTACAGGCCAGCATGCTGTAGTGTGGGTTGTACTGTGGCTCTTTGAGTATAGCTGAGTATTTTTTGGTTAAGTGTAGATTATAGTGTGATTGTTTGAATATATAATAATACACACATCATCAAAAAATAGTTGCACCCTGAATGAATCAACCCAGTGATTTCATGCTTGGCTGCATGTGATGTAAACAAGGATGGGTCGCAAAGACTGTACGGCATGGTCATCTTCAATGACGGTGTCCATTTTGTCTCTGTGAAACGGACAGCAACTGTGTGGAGTGCACCGTACAGCACCAAGATCAATGGTCACGCCATGCCTGAAGGTCTAACTAGAAAGGTGTCATTTCAACAATGCCAGATCACCTGGCCTCATTACAGGCACTTTGACTTTGTTGTCCACATACTGGTGCTGTTTTGTCTTGAAGACACAGATACTACGCCGTGGTTGGTCTCATCTCCAGACCTGTCCCTGATTGAAAATGTGTGGGACGCTATTGGACGCTCTATCAACACCTGCACCCCTACCACCATCTGAGTGAGAACATCTGCTGCATGGATGGATCATCACAGGACACCATTAGGAACTCCTACACCTCCATGCAGATCGCCCATGGTTGTGTTAAACCCGCACGCTGCCCTGAGAGAGACACCACTTGTATGAGTAGACTCAATAAATATTGATCAGATCAGACTACAAAGTTATCACTAGCTATTGATCCTGATCACTTCATCTTCCTTCACTATAGAACTGCAGAACCACACGTCCTTCTGTTTCTTACTATAAAAACGAGAAATTAGATCAGTGAAATCCAAGGGGTGCATGTTTGCCATCAGCAACAGAGAGAATGAGGTGAGATCAGCCTGTGTGTGTGTGTGTGTCAGTATCATTTCTGCTCTGGGGATATGATGAAATAAGGTGGAGTATCTGTAGAGTTGGGATAACTAGTGTGCTGCTTTCTGATGATTGTATTAGAGGATGTGGATCAGTCTGGATGCTGGAATGGCCTGGAATGCTTTCCTGGAAAGCTGTTCTCACTGAGAGCATGTGCAGAGTGTTAGAGCTGTATACGTGACACACTGACCTCCATCAGAATGAATTCATCACTGTGAGCAGCTCAGGTCTGTGATGATGTGTGAACAGAACCCATCACATAGATCTTCATTTACATATGAACATATACAGTCAGACATACATATCACTCTGATCATGACACGATGAAGATGATCAGTTATCCATATCTGTGATAAGCGTTCCTACGCTGGAATGCAGTGATTCTCAGTTAAACGATAGATCTATTTTGGTCTCATCCAGCTACAAAACATTGTTCAAGTGTTCTGGCTTGTCCATGTGATCTTAACAAAGTGCAGATATGTTCTCTTTGGAGAGCAGCAGCTTCTCCTTGCAGCCCTGCCCTGCTCACCACTGTTCTTCAGCGTTCTCCTGATGGTGAGCCTTTCCCAGCCTGATGAGCTTCAACAACTCTTCTTCTGAGCTCCTCAGAGCCCCTTTGTTCTACATGATATGGTTCCATGAACATCAGACTTTGAGAGATTCCTGTTCTCTAAATAATACAGGACACGCCCACTCACACCTGATTGGCTCTCATTGATTGACCAACCACCTTCAGATGATCTGCTGATCCTAAAGGTTCTTATACTCTCACAGATCTGGTATCTGTGTTATATTTGGAGAAAGGAAAACCTTTATCCCATCTGTGAAACATGGTGGTGTAGAAAAATTGTTTAGCCTGGTTTGCTTATCTAAACAGGACATCTTGCCATCATTGATGGAACAATGAATTCTGAATCCTACCAGCCGATTCTAAAGGAAAGTGTCAGGACAGCTGCCTGTGAGCAGAACCTCCAGAGAATGTGGTCAGATAAAGACAACGTAATTCTGCACACAATCATTCTACCAAAGAATGTTTAAAGAAGAATAAAGTTGAAACCGATCGATTGATCAAATGTCACTTTCAGGCAAACATTAAATGGTCGTAGCTTAACCATCCGCTTATTGCCTTTCAATGTTTTCTCATGTCCAAACACTCTAGCCGGGAGGACAGAACGTTCTGGAGTCATGGTGTTTCACCATGCAGGAACACCTGCAAACGGAGGTTTTAACCACGTAGTTGATTAACTGAAGCAGTCATGTGACAAAATGAACCAAACAGGCAACCCATCACGCAGTGCCAGGAGTGGATCGCCTCCACGCTCACCGAGAGTTCACTTGAAGGGAACCCGAGGCCACTTGATTTGTGAGGCTCTCGAGCGAGTGCTCATGGCTTGAGAAGGCTGAAAACACCCTGAGGCAGCAATCAGAATCAGGTGGATTAGGGATGGATCTAAAGTCTGCTGGAAGGATGATAGAACAGCTTTAATTACCATCACTGTAGATTGTATGTTCTTCTTTTGAATCGCATGCTCATCTCAGCTTTTTCTCATATTCTAGACGTTCTCCACTCCAGGTTTCTCCCAGTGGTCCGTTCTCGTGCTCAACTAGGAAATCCTCTTGACAGTATGTCCACCGCGTTCTCTGGGCTCTGTAGATGCTTGACTGTCTCCGTGCTGAAGGTATCTGCTGAAAGGAACGGAGTGGCGGCTCTTTCCCACACTTCCTCTCATTGTCTGCTATTCAGCATCTGCGCCTGTGTAAAACAGCCCTCTGTCCTCTACTCCCTGTGAAGACAAACAGGACAGAGGAAGACAGATAGCCCCCTCTCAGCCAAAGACCTCCTTTGTGTGCTGCAGCTCAGAGGCAGGAGGGCTGCGAGGCTCACCATGCTGGGGCTGAAGTCTCACTAGGAACAGAATGAAGCTGCCGTCACTCTTTCACCAAACAGGCCTTCACACCTACAGTTCACCTGGACGAGGAGTAAACACGGGGTAACTACAGGTAAACACAGCCGTGTTTGGGGTTTGTTCTACTGGTATTTAGAGTTCATTGAACGCAGACACTCTGACCGGCCACTGACTTCATCTTTGTGTTTATTAAGTGATGTTGAGATGTTCTTACATGGTTTTCAGATTTTTTTTTTTACCTATTCGCTGAGATGTTTCTGCTCCTGCTCGTGTTTGTGTTCTGAGCACCTGAAGGCTAAAGGACTTTACGGGCTGAGGAGGCCGGCCCAGACTGGTCTTTTGTGTGTGCCCACACTCTCTCTCCATGGCCTTGATTCCTTTCGCTCTGAAGTGAGCAGGTTGAGTAAAGAAGCCATATTTAGCCTGCAGCCTCCGTGGAAGCGGCATCACGTTGTTCTTCGTTTAGATGTTTTAAACAGATTGTTTTGGGTTTCATGACGCTCATGCTTTCATTTCATTTTTAATCTGAGGGGACTTTTTTGATAATGAAGCATAAAAGAGAAACGTATCAAATTTAGAATATGTGAATGAAAACAGCTGAATGGTTTGTAGGTCAAGTATCGTGGAGGTGAATAGGGCCTCCCGGCTGTGTGTGTGTGTGTGTGTGTGTGTGTGTGTGTGTGTGTGTGTGTGTGTGTGCATGTGTAAGGGTGTATGTGTAACACACCGTTGAAATACGGTTGTTAGGTTATTCAGTGGGATGATTACACTGAAGACCCTCGAGATGGTTAACATTACACAGGGTGGGCTTCATCACACACCCACTTTTAGATTTGTCCCCAAACCAGACCTCAAATATCTCTGCTGAGTTCTGTGATCTTCCATAACATTATGACCACCTTGTTTCTCCTCTCTCTATCCACTCTATCAGCTCCTCTGACCACACAGCAGCTCTTTGTGGTTCTATAATTCCAGACTGTAGTTCATCTGTTTCTCTGCAGACTTATTCTCTCACCCTTATCTTCAATGATCAGGACCCCACAGGACCACCACAGAGCAGATATGGGTGGTGGGTCATTCTCAGCACTGAAGTCACACTGACATGGTGGTGGTGTGTTAGTGTGTGTTGTCTTCAGTTATGTGTTTAATGTTACAGAACACAACTGACTGCTCAGTCCTGAATTTTAATTCTGTCCAGCACTTTTCTTTTCTTGGATGATTTGTGATCATACAGAACTTCAATCTGTTCCTTCCTCGATTAAACATTCCCGAATCCAGCCCCCAAGATGATGTCTCCCAAAGACAAACCCAAGAAGCCACCCAAAGACAGCATGACGCTGTTGCCTTGCTTCTACTTTGTGGAGGTGAGACCTGCTGTACCATTTAACTCTAAGTGTAGGTAAGTGAGGGGGAGGAGCTACAGTCTCTCATTAGGGTGAATATTAATAACTCTGTCGTAGGTATTGTATATACACTTTATGGAGAGCCATAGTCTCCTCATTAGTGAATGATAATAACTCAATGCAGGTACAGATATACACTGAGGGGGAGGAGCTACAGTCTCTATTAGGGTGAATATTAATAACTCTAAATGTAGGTATTGTGATATGGCACCGAGTGGAGAGCCAAGCAGTCTCTCATATTAGTGAATATTAACAACTCTAAAATGTAGGCTGTGGATATACACTGAGGGGAGGGACAAAGAAACTTCATTAGGTAATGTTAATAACTTAAATGTAGGTATTGTGATATACACCAGGGAGAGCCATGCCCTCAATAGTGAATATTAATAACTCTAAAATAGTATTACATACACTCAGGGGAGTGAGCTACAGTCTCTGCATTAGGGGTGAATATAATTTAAATGTAGGTATTGTGATAAGTAAGACTGAGGGAGAGCTTACAGTCTCTCATTAGGGTGAATATTAATAACTCTAAAATGTAGGCTGTGATATACACTGAGGGAGAGGCCACGGCCTTCATTAGGTGAATATTATCAACTCTAATGGTGGCCAGGATACACTGAGGGAGGATACTGTCTCTATTATTAGGTGAATATTAATAACTCTAAATGCAGGTCAGATGAGCACACTGAGGGGAGAGCCATGTGTCTCTCATTAGCACACATATTAACCTAAATGTAGGTATTGTGATATACACTGAGGGGGAGGAGCTAGCCCTCATTAGGCTTAACACACAATCCTAAATGTAGCTACTAGTGTATACACTGAGGGGAGAGCCGTGCCTCATTAGGCTTAACATTAATAACTCTAAATGTAGCTAGTGATATACACTGAGGGGGAGGAGCTACAGTCTCTTGGCCAGTGGAATATTAACAAACTTGCAAATGAGGTATTGCGGATATACACCGAGTGGGGAGTGAGCTACAGTTCCTCAATAGGTGAATATTAATAACTCCCTAAATGTAGGTATTGTGATATACACTGAGGGGGAGGAGCTACAGTCTCTCATTAGGGTGAATACTAATAACTCTAAATGTAGGTATTTAATAACTCTAAATGTAGCTAGTGTGATATACACTGAGGGGGAGGAGCTACAGTCTCTCATTAGGGTGAATATTAATAACTCTAAATGTAGGTATTGTGACATACACTGAGGAGGAGCCACGGTCCATTAGTGGAAGCTATTAATAATCAAATGTAGGTACGTGATATACAATTGAGTGGGGGAGGAGCTACAGTCTTCATTAGGTGAATATTAATAACTCTAAATGTAGGTATTGTGATATACACTGAGGGGAGGAGCCATGTGCCCTCATGTTAGGGGTGAAGACACAACTCTAAATGTAGGTATTATGATATACACTGAGTGGGGAAAGAGCTAGTTCTCACATACATAGTGAAGATAATAACTCAAATGTAGGCACAGATAAGGCACCGAGTGGGGAGCCACAGTCTCTCACACAATAGTGAATACACAACTCTAATGTAGGTGATGTTTCAGGTGGCTTTGTCTGGTATACTATGGGATATTTCGTCTCATGTCTCCATGCAGGTCGAGGCGGTTCTGTATCTAATTGCTGCCACTGTGGTTTCTGTGAATCATACGGTAGATCCTGGTGGATTTGAGTAAATATTTATCAGCATGTGCTGTAAATGTATTCACTGATTCTGGGTCAGGTGCTCCCGTCTGATGTGGTGCTGGGAGTTTGCTGGTGGATAATGGGAGGTGATGAGGAGCAGTTGTGTGTGCTTTCATTAGCAGGAGGAGTTTAATAAGATTAAACGGAATTACAGCCTGGATTATGAAGATTTAAGCAGTTATCCTGCGTTTGGGTCTGATTAGGAATTAAGCACCACACCCTAGAGGAGGGATTCATCCTGTGTTGTGGGGGGTTCATTCATAAAGTCAGTTTTAGTCCTGGAGGAGTGTGGTTCTGGAGCAGCTCTGAATTATTCACCGGTTTCTCCAAACAGTGGATGCTGCTCACCTGAGCCACCTTAAACACACCCCTATCTATCCGTCTGTCTGTCTGTCTGTCCGTCCATCTGTCTGTCTCTGTCTCTCCGGTCCAGTTCAGCATAGATATCTCAGATAATTTTTATTTTGGGAACAAGCATGGTCCCATTGGCACTCCACTTACACAGAGCAGTGGAACTGTGTTTTGAATGATGGAGCCCATACATACCCTATGGGATGAGTTGGGGAAGGAGGAGGAGGTGGAGTGGTGATCACATTCTGACCTCACTTATGCTCTTGTAGCTGAGTGCAATCAAATCCTCACAGCAATGTTCCATAGAATCTAGTAGAAAGTCTTCTCTGGACAGTAGAGACAGAAGAGACAGTGAATGAGCAGGTGTCCCAATACTTGTCCATAGTGTGCATTTGCATAAACATAAGGAGCACCTGATTTTTCATTAATGATATGATCTTACTCTCTCTCTCTCCTCTCTCTCCCTCTCTCTCTCTGCCCCCTCTCTCTGCCCCTCTCTGTGCCCTCTCCAGCTGCCGCATCGCGCCTCGGAGTGACTCTCCAGCCGGCTAAAGTGGGTCGTGTTTTGACCGCTCAGTATGCCGCGCGAGATAGAGATGAGCCATTCCACTCCCTTGCTGCACCAGCCTGGCCTTCGCTGGTCCTGCAGCTCGGGTCAGCAACTGAACACACTAGAAACACTTTTGACAGAAATTACTAACAGACATGCATCAGAACCACTGTGGTGATCTGTCTCCATGGTGGGCACAAATGCTTATTTGGACCTGTCCTCCTGTTACTGGCTGTCCAGCAACGACAGAATGGCGGCAGTTCTGAAAGAGGCAGTCTTTGACTACATGCAACAGAGGAGGCGTGTGCTCCCTCCCCACCCTCCTGGTGTTGGGAGCCTCTATGTGATTATTACATAGAGAGAGCCCTGAATGGGGTTGTGAATCGATATCCACTCAAACTGGAGTTACTTCCTCATTTTTAGGTTCCATCGAAAGTGCCTCGAACTCACATGGACAGACCCAGACATGGCACTTTTTAGCTGTTATTAGTGTAGTTGTGAGCTTCTGACGAAGCTCAGTCTGATGTAGAAGACAAATAATAAACATCTCTCCCAGCATTTCCACCCTGTGCCTGAAGGTCTCAAATGCCCATCTAGTTTGAGGATAATGAGCACATGTTTAAAGGTGAGGAAGTGTAAGCTCCCAGGCACCTGCAGAGCAAAGTGTAATGTGTGTGTGTGTGTGTGTGTGTGTGTGTGTGTGTGTGTGTGTGTGTGTGTGTGTAACTCAGATCAAAGCTGAGAAGCTTGATCGCATTGCATTGTGAATCTCGCTGAAGGCCCGCCCGGTGTGTCAGCATTACACATGCTGTAACTTCAACTCCTTCCTGCGCAGAACCAATCGACCAGGTAAGTCTTCTGTCTGGAACATTTCACACAGTCTATTTACACCACTACTCTGCCTTAATACTGTAACCTCCACCTGCACAAACACTTTTTAACGCCCATCTGTCTGTCTGTCTGTCTGTCTGTCTGTCTGTCTTCCCACCTCAGTTCAGTTTATGATATCTCAGCTTTTATTTTGGAATTATAAACACAAACATGCTCAAACATGAACCACTGGCACTTTTACTAATGTTCTTGGAATGATGGAACATCCAGGACTTATGGGAGGAGTTGGGTTGAGGATGAGGTGGAGGGTGATTGCCTCTTGCAGCTGAGTGCAATCAAATCCCCACAATGCTCCACAATCTAGTAAAATGCCTTTCCTTGACAGTAGAGACAGCTACTCCAAACTCTTTAACTCCTTGATTTGACAGAATGATGGTGTCCCAATACTTTTTGTCCATATAGTGTATAGCTCACATGAACAAATGAGCACCTGATTTTTCATTTATGACAGACTTCCTCTCCTCTCTCTCTCTCTCTTTCCTCTCCTTCTCTCTCTCTCTCTCTCTTTTTCTCTCTCTCTATCTCTCATTCTCTCTCTCTCTCTCTCTCTTTTCCTCTCTACTTCTCTGTCTCTCTCTCTCTCTCTCTTCCTCTCTCTCTGTCTGTCTCTCTGTCTCTCATTCTCTTCTCTTCTCTGTCTGTCTGTCTGTCTCTCTCTGTCTCTCTCTCTGCCCTCTCTCTCTCTGCCCGTCTGTCTGTCTCTCTCTCTCTGTCTGCCCGCTTCTGGTCTGCCCTCTCTCTGTCTGTCTGCCTCTCTCTCTGTCTGGGTCTCTCTCTGCCCGTCTGCTCCCCTCTCTCTGCCCGTCTCTCTCTCTCTCTCTCTGTCTGCCCGTCTCTCCTCTGCCCTCTCTCTGCCTGCCTGCCTCTCTCTGCTCCGTCTGCCCCTCTCTGCCCTCTCTGCTCCGTCTGTTCCTCTCTTCTGCCTGCTCCGCCTCTCTCTCTGCCCTCTCTCTCTCTCTCTCTCTCTGTCTCTCTCTCTCTGTCTGTCTGTCTGCCCTCCCTCTCTGCCCTCTCTCTCTCTCTCTCTCTAGGTCCATGTGTTGTCTAAACACTGCCTGGTCACTGATACACCCAGCCTCACTGGGCACACCCTGTTCTTCCTGGGACTGTCTGTAAACCTAACTAGCACTGCCCGGGCGTGGCCTGTGACAAAACTCTCAAGATCACTCAGACATCTGCTCTGGACGACCAGTACGCCATACTGCCAGGCAGAACACACACACACACACACACACACACACACACACACACACACACACACACACACACTGGTTTGGCATGTTAGTGAGACTGCCAGAGATTTCTATTGTAGTAACTGAGTAACACTACACCCACACCTAACCCTGACATACTACCATAATATCTCATGTGTTATATTATATATATATATATATACACAATATATACACACATACATATATATATATATATATATATATATATATATATACAGAATATATATATCATAATATATAACACCAGCCTTAGAATAGCAAGTCACAGGTTGATTCCCCTTTTGAACAGAAGCTGTAAAATGGGACACATAATCTCCCAGCCCCCCAGGATAGGCTTCCACCATGGATAGGGCTGCTCACCCTCCAAGCATGTGTTCTCACTGCCCCTATGTGTGTGTGTGTGTGTGTGTGTGTGTGTGTGTGTGTGTAATGGTGAGGACAACTGTGTGCAACAATACAATGGGTCTATCTTTTCTCTTCACTGTCCTGACATGTGGGATAGATTCCATAATCACACTCTATATCACACCAACCTACACACACACACACACACTATCGGGAACAATAAAGACCCTCTGCCAGACCCCTGGGAACACGCACACAATCAGTATGTTTGGGGTCCTGATTAGTGTGTTAGTATTTGGTGTATGTTGGGGGGTCCTGATTAGGTGTGTTGGGGGACTTTATTTGGTGTATGTTTGGGGGTCCTGACTGGGTGTGTTGGGTACTTTATTTGGTGTATGTTTAGTCCTGATTAGGTGTGTGTTGGGTAATTATTTATGGGGGTCCTGATTAGGTGTTGGGGGACTCTATTTGGTGTATGCTGGGGGTCCTGATAGGTGTGTTAGACTTATCATGTATGTTGGGGGGGTCCTGATTAGTGCTGGGACTTTTATTTGGTGTATGTTGGGGGTCCTGATTAGGTGTGTTGGGGACTTATTTGCAGGTTTGGGGTCCTGACTGGGTGTGTTGGGTACTTTATTTGGTGTATGTTTGGGGGTCCTGATTAGGTGTGTTGGGGGACTTTATTTGGTGTATGTTGGGGGTCCTGATTAGGTGTGTGTTGGGGGATCCTTATTTGCATGTTTGGGGTCCTGATTAGGTGTGTTGGGGGACTCTTATTTGCAGGTGTTGGGGGGTCCTGATTAGGTGTGTTGGGGGACTTTATTTGGTGTATGTTGGGGGGTCCTGACTGGGTGTGTGTTTGGCAGGTTCATGAGAGGGTGTATGTTGTGGGTCCTGATTAGTGTGTTAGACTCTATTTGCGTATGTTGGGGGTCCTGATTAGTGTGTTGGGGACTTTATTTATATACGTTGGGGGTCCTGACTGGGTGTGTGTTTGGCAGGTTCATGAGAGGGTGTATGTTGGTGTTACTGTAGGGGGTACTCATTGGGTATATGTTAGTTCTGTTGAACGATATTATAGGGCTTGATTGGGTGCATGTTGGGAAGGGGCTTATCAAGGGTTCACCTAGAATATTACACATTAACACACACATTACTACAACACAACAAATGTTCTGCACATTTAGTCAGAATTCCACTCACCCACTGAAGAACAAGCGAGATACTAATATAATAGTGTGTGTGTGTGTGGCGTGTTGTGTGTGTGTGTGTGTGTGTGTGTGTGTTTGTGTGTGTGTGTGTGTGTGTGTGTGTGTGTGTGTGTGTGGTTTGATTCTGGCTTAACACTGATCCTCTCTCAAAGAGTTTCCAATCTGAGGCCATAAACGGATTTCATCCCACTCTCCCCTCAACTCGTCTTCCTCCTTTTCTCCTTTGTGCTCAGTGCTGCGGGTTGCTCCTCACCTCTACTCTCTCTCTCTCTCTCCTCACCTCTGTCTCTTCTCTCTCCTCACCTTTACTCTCTCTTTCTCTCTCCTCACCTCTACTCTCTCTCTCCTCTCTCTCTTCTCCTACTCTCTCTCTCTCTCTCTTCTCCTCTACTCTCTCTCTTCTCTTCTACTCTCTTTCTCTCTCTCTTCACCTCTACTCCTCATGTTCTTCATACCGTTGCTCCTCTGAGAGAGAGAGAGAGAGAGAGAGAGAGAGAGAGAGAGAGAGAGGGTGGGCTGAATAATGGGTGTGATCTCTCTCTCTCTCGCTCTCTCTCTCTCTCTCTCTCTCTCTCTCTCTCTCTCTCTCTCTCTCTGATCAGGAAAACTTTCCCCTCCCAGCATGCAACGCTCTCCGGCTTCGCAGCTGTCTACATATCTGTAAGCATTTTTCTGCAGCGCCGGTGGCGAGACACGTGTGAACACACCCTCACATCTCCACTCAGACGACTGTTGACACTGAAATAGCATCGCCATGGCAACCTCAGTCTGTCTGTCTGTCTGATTGTACAGGAGGAATCTCAGTATATCTGAGAATCATTTATAAACTGAAGTTCAAACCGGACCTGCTGTTGGACAGCTGATCAGCAGGACGCTGCTGTGTGAACAGACAGCAGAGTGGGATACTTGTTTGTGTAGGACAGCATAGAAACCACCAAGGGACCCCATAAAAACCACCTTGTGTACTACAGCAACCATCTAGTACCACCTAGTATCATCACCACTGCAACCTCCTGGATAACCATAGCAATAGTCTAGCAGCACTCTAACCAAACAACCTCCGGGACAAACATGGCAACAGCCTAACCGCACCTTAGTAACAACCAGGATAACCATAGTAACAGCCTGACAAACCCCTAGCAACAACCTGGGAAGCCGATTCTTTATTAGGAAACAGCTGGCAGATCGGGATGCTTCCATTTTAATTAACAGGTTTGAGTTGAGCTTGGGTGACCATGGCAACATCCTAGCAACCATCCTAGGGAATCTCTTTGTGCTGGTTTGAAAACTTGTCTGAGCAGAAGCTGATATTTTACAGGAACCTCAGTAAGGTCTAGATCACACCTGGTACACTGGTACACGTATGAGTATTTCGTTTAGGATACCATAGCAACCACCCAGCAACATCCTTACAAAGAGGAATGGCAGAAATGACAGACGTGGACTAAAGGGGCTCAGGCAGAAAGGCTCCTGGAGTGCCGGGTTCTCCGGTAGGACCTGCAGAAGCTGTAGAAAGTGAAGCTTCAGCACAGTGACTGCAGTTTGTTACAGAAGCACATCATGTTTAGGATCATGCTGAGAAGGAACTGCAGCAACTAACTGGAAATTTTGCCGAAAGTATCTTTAACGAGACTTGTCTTTGCTGTCCGAGTCTCCGCTCATTACTGGCAGCCTTCACTGACACACTCCTGATGTGTGTGCATCTGCTCCTCTGTCCCTTAACGATGTGGATCTTGCTGGTGTCTTAATTACCAGTTGGAGTCTCACATTGAGGTCAACGAGGCTGAGCTAACTGTAGCTGACTAACGAGGAGCTCGTTATGCAGGGGGTGTGGGGGTGACTTGGGGGGCTGGTGAGGGGGTTGCACACCCGACTGACTCTGGATTGGAAAGCGCGCACTCTGAAGAACATGTGCATTAACTGCTCCACACTATGATGTCTTTCATGATGGTAGAATCGCTGCAATCCCACATATAAATCAGTACCGGTGGGGTCTGATTAGAAACTGGGTTTTGACACAAGAGGACGTAAAAGTTCTTGCTCCACTTCCCTAAAACAAGGCTCTCAGAAGCTACTTTTGGGTAGTGTACCTCTTGGTGAGAGATCCTTGGCTCTCAGATATGCATGCAGACGATGCACTTGAAGACATTTCAGCCAGTTGACAGACTTTGAGAGGTGACGCAACATTGGACTGAGAGAAGCAGGGAGGTCATTTTGACAATTGTCCCCATCTAGACCACGGTGAGAGAACCACAGTTACCTTAATTTGCTTTGCTGTCATGAAACAGAACCCTGGACTGTTATGCATTGGAACTGCATCGTCTTTAGCAACCAATCCAGGTTCTGTTTGGGATCCGCTGACGGTCAGTTATGAGTACAGAGGTCTCGCGTCCTGCCTTTGCTGTGGATCAACACACTGAACCAACTGCTGGTGTGATGATCTGGGAGCATTGCCTACAACAGCCGGTCATCCCTAGTAGTGATACGAGGGACACTTAAGACTTCATCGATATGTGCAGGACATCCTGCGGACACATGTTTTTCCTCTCATTCCAACTGGCACATTCAACAGGATAATGCTCCACACAGCAAGGATTTCCCAGGAACGCCCGATTGCTTGATCACCAATCAAGCGTTTATGGTAGCAGCTGGATGCCAGCTTTGGCAACCTATGAGTGTGCAGGATCTACAGGCCCCGGTGCAACATCTGTGGGTAAATGTGCTGCAGGATGCCGTACAGAACCCTCACCTCCATGACCAACCGTATCTCATCTTCTATCCAGACTAGAGAACCAACAGGGAACTAGAGCCTCCTTTTTCCAGTTTTACAGTGTTCCTCACTGCAGCGGTAGTTTTTATTGGTCAATGACTGTATATACAGTGTCACGGATGTAACAGGTATAAATCAGTCTTTGAAGTTCAGGAAGGCCTTGGATTGTTCTGGAGGTTGATCACCATGTCTGGACACAAACTGTCCAGTCTTTAGCATTCCAGATTAACTTTCTTCTTTTTATCCAATCAAACCATCTTTCTTTGCAACGCCATTTTAACGTTTTTCACATTTTGAAATCCGTTCAGGACGAATGGACCAATAGAAACACTCCAAAGAGGGGTTTTTCTTTATGGTGTTTTGGAGATGGAAGGTTTTTGCGTGTCACTGATGCTGATGCAGGATGTTGTGAGTTTCCTGTCTTCTCCTCTGTCCTGCAGATGTACTTTAACTCCACTATCTCAGACAGCACTAAGCTGCTGAAGCCTGTGCTGGTGTTCGCCTTCGCCATCGCCGCCGCTCTGGCCAGTCTGACCCAGATCACCCAGTACCGCAGCCACCCCATCGATGTCTACGTGGGCTTCGTCATCGGAGCCGGAATCGCTGTGTATCTGGTACGACATCCACCCAACCGGTCACAGCGTGTGCAGCATTGTTGTAGTGTTGTTTTAATGTTATTACATATTCTGTAACTCACTCAGCCGTGTGCCAGGGGTGGGTTTAGGGCGTGTTCACACCAGCACCTTTAGTCCGGTTAAACCGAACGCTTTCGCTTTTGGGGGACATTCATTCAGAAACTCATGTTCAAAATCCCTCATAACGGTTCTGAAGGCAGCTCTGCCTCTGAGGCAGTACAACTGGTTCAGAGACTGGTATGTATCGGTAATTAAATGATTAGAAAGCGTTTCCAGTACACTTCCGTAATTTAATTACAATGTGAGCAATGTGTGAGTGTGTGTGTGTGTGTGTGTGCGTGTGACTGTGTGTGCTTGGAGGTGTGTGTGTGTGTGTGTGTGTGTGTGTGTGTGTGTGTGTGTGTGTGTGTGTGCATGACTGTGTGTGCTTGCGGGTGTGTGTGTGTGTGTACCTGCCGAGATTCTAGGTCAGACAGCCAGTCTCAGATTTATTTCTGCCTGTTTCTCGCTGTGTTTCTTGAGTTTCTACTGGAGCTCTATATATAGGATTGTGTTCTGAGAAATGTTCCCCGATTTCACACATCTCATCTCTCTCTCTCTCTGTCTCTCTCTCTGGAGAATGATGGTGTTTGGTGAAGAATGATGGTGTTTGGTGAAGAATGATGGTGTTTAGTGGAGAATGATGGTGTTTAGTGGAGAATGATGGTGTTTGGTGAAGAATGATGGTGTTTGGTGAAGAATGATGGTGTGTGGTGGTGAAGAATGATGACTGTGCTATAAGATGAATTGTCTCTTGAACATTTGAACACCACCGGTGGATAAAAATAACGTTCTGAGACCATGAGAAGTTCACTGAAGTATAAAAATAGTAAAGTCAGGCCTTTGATCTGTTTTATATACAGTATTTACTCTTCGTCTCTCAGGCTCTGTACGCTGTTGGAAACTTCAAAGTGTCTGATGATTCTCCTCCTCGGCTGATGAAGCAACAATCGCGTCCACCACAGAAAGACGCCCTGCGTGCTCTGACCCAGCGCGGACACGACTCTGTCTACCAGAAAACCCACACGTCCGAGAGTAACGATGAGCTGGCCATGGCTCCACCCCACGTTGCTGGTCTGAACCGAAAGGTCCGGCGAGAGAAGGCATCTATGGGCAGTCTGAAGAGGGCGAGTGCTGATGTGGAGCTCCTCGCCCCTCGAAGCCCAATGGCGAAAGAAACCATGCTGACCTTCAGCAACACACTGCCCAGAGCCAGCGCCAATGTCCCGGAGGAACCGGCCCAGCGTCACATGACCTTCCATGTAGGAATTCTTTTCAATAATGGTTCTCCATATCATTATGTATTGATCATTAGAACATCAGAGAGTCTCACCACGTCAAATCTACCCACAACATTGCATTCCAGTTGGTTGATCCCTTCTGGGTGCAGCTATTGATTTGAAGATGAAATATGTCAAAAATATTTTCATAAAATGACTGAGTTTAATCATTGTTTATTGTTTTGTCATCCAGGCCTACTTTCACGCTCCTGTGGATCCTCAGCGCTCCAAGCAGCTCGTATCTGAGTGGAAACAGAAGTCGGTGGAAATGCGGAATCTAGGTCTGAGGGACGATGACCAGCAGGGCGGCGACATGGAGGAGGCAGAGGATGAAGAGGAGGCCGAGTCCAAAGAGGAGCAAGATGTAGGCATGGCGTGTACTTCCTTGTACCCATCCATGCAGGCCAGCAGGGGTGCAACAGCTCCACCACCGGGAGGAACCAGAGTGACAATGCCACAGAGGCCTGGTGCTCCACAGCTGGTTCACATCCCAGAGGAAGCCTCCAGACCTCCACCAGTGTCCCCAAAAAGTGCCACCACTAGGGCAAAGTGGCTGTCCATGACAGAGAAAGGGTTGCCAGTGCCAGCGGCCACTCCGGAGCCACCAAGGCTTCCCAACCAGCCACGGATGGTGCAGGTTGTTGCCATGGCAAAGCAGCAGGCCGGCCAGGTCACTGCAGTCAGCACGCCCAAATCTTCCGAAACGGCATCATCTTGCGCCACATCCAGCACGGGTTCAGAGTCACCATACTACCGGGACACCTCCAGTATTGTTACTGTCGACGCTCATGCACCTCATCACCCGGTGGTTCGACTGTCTTCAACAGGTGGAAACACCTGGGACTGGAGGAGCAGCACCAACGGAAGCACCGAGATCCATGAGACCAGCCGCACACTGCCCAGGCAGGAGTACCGGCCACTCAAATTGGATGGAGACTCCAGTCCAGGTCCGCTTCCTCCACCACACCCAGACCTGCTGATGGACAGCCATAGCCACCGCAAACCCTCATTCTCTACCAAGGACTGGGAACCAGGGCAGCCCCATCCAGAGCCAGACCACTTCTTCAAGAACTTACAGACGGACCGGCGGTTTAAAGATGGTGGTCTGTAGACTGGAATGATGAACAAGACTCATTTTTATTGCTGTTAGTGGGAATACAGTCATGTGTTTCAGGAGTGGAGGGAGGAGCCTCTTTTGGCCATCTCACAGGGAACATCTGGAGCAGATCAGGTGGAAGTCTCCAGAGCACAACGGCAGACTCTTTTCTTTTCTATGGCACAGTGGTCACCAACCCTGGTCTTGCAGATGTTCAGTACATTCCTGCAGGTCCAATGATAACACATCATACCAGCAAGTAATTGTTTGAAGTCTTTTTACCTAAAGTGAGGATTTGGTAGATGCTGAGGTGGAACCGTCAACATTTTTACATTTGTTTATACTGTTTGAGGACAGGACAGGCTGATACCTGATAGGGTGGAGGAGACACTGGGAATGATGACCACATGCAAAGAAACCACCCAACTTGGAGTTTCAAGTCTGTAAACTGTTAATAAAGGGTTCTTCTGTAATAATACTGACAATTCAAACAATACTTAGGATGCTTCAATGGTTCCTTGCCTGGTTGGGTTTTTATTGTGAAAGGTTTCTTTAAGTGTAGTCCAGTGATCCAGGAGTAACAGCGTCCCCTGCTCTTAACTCGGGATGCATGATCACATCGTGACCTTATCAGTATCGATAGATATTTGCGTAGAGCTGTCCGACAGATGATGCGTTTATTGTTCTCTAGAAGAGCAGAATGTTTAGGTCAGTGACTCTCAAACCCTTTAAATCTTAAGACCCTGTTTCTGGACCCCCAAATTTAATTTCACATACCAGGACCACTGGATCCTGGATAACTGGATCCCTGGACAGCTGTTGCTGATCTGCTTATACAAGAGACTTTTTGCTGTATGATGTTAACTCATAAAGTGGTCATGAAATGGACCAGTGTGATTGGTTGTCACATTTTAACAAGATTTTTGTGTCCTGTTAGTGCCCCCTTGTGTCCACAGTTAAAGAACTGTGTAAAGCTCATAGCAGAAACATTTGGGCCACTTTTGGCACTTAGAGCTCAGATGTGGGCAACCTTGGAGCCAAGCATTCATTGATAACTTGGGATCCAGAATTCCCATATAGTTGCATCCCTGCTCTCAGGATACCTTACACAATCCAGAGCAGTCATGAGGAGAATACAATAATAAGCAAAATGAGATGCCAGACTGTGAATGGTGTATGATCCTGCAACCTTCTGATGCAAACATTTGAATAATCTGCATCCCCAGATCAACTAATTTGATCCCAAAAGTGGTTTATGACTTAATCATATTTGTTGCAGAATGAATACCTAATGGAATCAGTGATTGGATGCCAATGACTGGACCAGCCTACCTGATGAGCTGAATCAGGTGTATTAGATTAAGCTGAGAGGTGAACCCTGCAGGAAGGTG
This sequence comes from Acestrorhynchus altus, assembly GCA_034509495.1. Classification (NCBI taxonomy): domain Eukaryota; kingdom Metazoa; phylum Chordata; class Actinopteri; order Characiformes; family Acestrorhynchidae; genus Acestrorhynchus; species Acestrorhynchus altus. The sequence continues at coordinate 672,115 of CM067517.1, forward strand.
GGCCTCCAGGACCATGGCGGGGAACCATTGCTCTTGCAGGTCAGGGTTCAGAATACGTAACACTGCTCTCCACTGAAGTTTGATAAGAAACAATAAGCTTTTCCTGAGTGCAGGACAGGGTTCCTTCATCAGGGTTGGTGGTCACTGCTGCAACAAGTGTGGGTTCAATGTGGATACAGTCATGTGTGAGTGTGGAAGTTCTTGGCCATCTCATACAGAGCATCTGGAGTGGATCTGAAAGCAGCAGAGCCAGCCGGTGAGCACAGACGCCAAGGGAACAGCAAAGACCGCACACAATCTGGGACGAAAGCTGCAAATCTGACCAGCGAGAAGGAGACTGTGACGGATTTGTCCGAATGGAATATGAAACCAAACTGTAATTAGCACAGATATCCAGAGGTCCTCATTGCTTTCATTTCCACTAATACACTTGCTGATCCACATCAATAAACCATTTTGATATATTTACAGGACAAATTCCTTCAAAAGGAAGTTTGCACAGATTCCCCTTACATCAGATGTAGTCCACCAGCCAGGTCACGTTCAGTGTCTGACGTTTTACCATTGGAGCTATGAGGCTAATGTAGAGACAAAAATATTGGGACTTTGTTTCTTCTGAAATCAAGGGTGTTAAAAAGTTTCCATCTCAGTTAGCGTCTCTACTCTCCCGGACGACAGTATATGACAATAGGGTCATGTTTATTTATCTGCTCTCTATCAGAGAGTCCTATTCTATTGGCAGTACTTCTCTACAGGGACTAGACAAGCTGTGTGTGCGTTTGCACATCTGTGTCAGCAATGCAGCCGTTAGAAGGGTTGTCCACATACATACAAGGTATAATGTGGAAGGCTGCTTTCAAGGGCTGTGAATGAAGATAAGTACAGGTAGGTTCATATCTAATGTGGTCATGGTCACGTCTGCTCTGAACCATGTAGCAGTTATAAGATTGATTATTGTCCTGTACTACTAGGCCTGTCCTGAGGTCTGAGATGTAGCAGCACCAGTCTTTCCAAGACCTTCATGACATGGGATGTGAGGGCCACTGCTCTAAAGTCATTGAGAGAAGATGACTTCTTTGGAACAGGAACCAGACAGGAAGTTTTCCACAGTGCTTCAAACTCCCCTCGATACTACCCTCGGTACTCTTGGGCTGATTCCATCTGACCAAGCCAGTCTCCTCACCTGGCTGATTGTCACCTCTAGAGGTGGATGAGGAGCCTTGGAGAATGGCTGTGGGGGAGGGGTGTGAGTAGGAGTGCAGACGCAGCAGTGGTGGTGAGGGAGTAAGGCTACAGCTGTTGGAGGTGGGTGATGATATGCTAAACCTACACAGTTTGTAGTTTAGCACTGATGCCAGTGATTGTCCTCATGCCAGACCAAACCTCCTTTGCTTCATTGTTCTGAAGTTTTGCCTGCAGGCCTTCTTACTCTGCCTCAGTCTCACCTTCAGTTCCTTCTGCCCAGACATGAAAAGAACCTTGTCCTTAAGTCAGAAGGCCATGTTTCTAAGTGACCCTGTGATCCAAGGTTTGTTGTTGGGAAAACAACGGACCCACTTGATTGGAACAACAGTGTCTCTGCAGAAGTTGATGTAGTTGGTGATGTAGTCTGTCATCTTGTTAATGTCCTCACCAGATGTATCACAATACCTGGCAGTCTGTGGTCTCAAAGCAGATCTGCAGAGCCTTCATTCCTTTGGTGACCATCTCCTCTTTGTCACTGTTGCCTTTAGACCACTGGTCAGTATATGGGAGTAAGCAGGACCAGATTATGATCTGATCTTCTCAGTGGTGGAAGCACAGATGAACTTTATGTATCCTTCACATTTGCATACAGGTGGTCCAGTACTCTGTTTTCCCTGGAAGCACAGTTAACATACTGGTGGGAAGTGTGGAGGAGAGGGAATCTTGATTAAAATCACCTGAAATGGTGATGAAAGAGTTGGTGACCATTAGTTCTCTTGGCAAGTAGAATGGGACGAGCAGCACCATCTGCTCTTTTTATATATGACCGTGTGCCTATGACCGCAATGGACGTCTCTGGGTCCACTATCAAAACATCTGTCATTGATGTCATTTGGATGTCTTTGCTCAGTGGGTGCAGCAGTCTGTCTAGGTCAGCTACTGGTGTTCCTCTTGGACATTTGCCCCGTAGCTCCTGAGTGGAACTGAAGGAGCTCCAGCCTGGTCTTGTCTGATCGACTACATTTTGGGGACGAAGTGTGTAAATTAGATTAGAGCCACTGTTTAAGAGCTGATCCTCCACTGCTGACATGTTTATACCTGTCCTGTCTGTCATTGTGCCATGGACGTGATTCTCGTGTGGAAATCTGGGGTTTCATTTACAGGGATTTCCACAGAGGTGCTGAGGAGCAGCTTTTACCGGACCGGATCAGTTCCGCAGGTCCGTTTTGACTCTTTTTATACTTAACCAGTGAGTACTCGTCTGTGTGTGTTGCATGTGTGTTTATTTATGTGTGCTAGATGGTGGAAGAGTGGTTATATATCAGGAGGAGAAGCTTTCGTATCGCTGAGTGTTGTTGAGCTTTTGGTAACAAAATAAAATTGTTGTTATACTAAAGTTCCTAGTAATTCGTTTATTTCAGTGTGATTTAACGTTACTCTGTGTTTGGGTTCCTGCCTACAAACAGCTCGTACTCTGCTCTCGGAACCTGAGGCTGCACGCGGTATTCGAGGCTTCCTATCTGAGGATAAGAGTAACCTACAGGCATGATACACGTATCATAACACACTACAGACTTAATCTAAACAACCACGGTGGCGTCGACATATCATACAAGCAAGTAATCAACGAAAACAGCTTGAATTCAAACATGGGGGTGGATGCAGCGTGCTTTGGGCTTGTGCTGCAGCCAGTGGCAGGGAGATCAATTGACTGGTTAAAATATTGAATATACGTTTCATCTTTAACTTCATGCCTTTTGGAAATCAGGTCATCTTTACTCGCTCAGCTGTTCACAGTTTCAGACATTTTGACTGAGGTGCTGAAATCTTTGTAAGCCACTGTAAACTAGGAGACTACCTGCTTTGTTCTCCCTCTCCGAAGCAGGCAGAACGCGAATCAGAAACGCTCCCTTCTCGTCTCTCGAATTTGGGATTCAATTTAAAGCGTGCCAAGAGCTGTTTAATACCCCGCAGGAGATCATTTATCTGGGGCTGCAGATAAACTCGGTCTCATTTCACGACACACTCCGCAAAAGGCGAGAGCTTTCTCTCAGTCACTGCCGGTCTCTTTCACACCGGGCTTTCTGTCCTCTTCAGGACCTATTAGATCTGATGGCTTCCTCCTTATTAGTAGTTTCTCTTGGTCTGCGCAGAACGAATGGGTTTCAGCACGGTGTCTTTGTCCTCTTTGTCATTCCTGCCATCCTGGAACTGGAATAGTGTTCTGCAAACCTGCAATGGTGACAAGACCCTGGTCCTTAATTCTGACACTCCACTGGGTGTGGCATCATCAAGGAAGGTGGTGATAATGGATGGAGTTCACAATCACAAGGTGATCAATGACAAAAGGTTGACCATAACAGTGGACTTTGAGAGTATGACAATAATGGTGTATAGTCAATAGGGACAAAAGTATTGGGACTCCTCTTTATTCACTCTCTCTTCTGAAATCAAGGGTATTAATGAGTTTATCCTGCCTCTACTGTCCAGGGAAGACTTGGAGCACAGCTACTATAGCAACCACTTGAGATACCTTGGCAACTACTAAGCAACACTCTAGCAACAACATTGAAATACAGCTACTTAGTATCTCCATAACAGCCTCTTTTCAGTAACACTATAGCCTTTACCTGGGATACCATAGCAACCACCTAACAACTAGAATCAGCTGTCATCAATTTAGGATACCACAGCAACCACCTAGTAACTCTATAACAATCACATGAGAGTCCACAGGTCTAATTAACTGCAGAGTAACCTCTGTAGACGCCTGCTCGTTCATTGTCTCTTTTGAATGGCATTAAAAAGAGTTGATCCTGCTTTTGTTGGAGTAACTGACTCTACTGTCCAGAGAAGACTTTCTACTAGAACTGTGAGGATTTGATTGCCGTCAGCCACAGGAATTGTTTTAGGATGTGAGAGCCACAAGAGTTATGTTTCACTTCAGGATGTTGGATGATCTCCACCCCACCTCATCCCCAACCTCTTACTCATCCCAGTCGTACTGTCTGGAGCTCCATCATTCCAGAGAACACGGTTCCACTGCTCCACAGCTCAATGCTGGGGGTCTTTATACCCTCTAGTCCACACCTGCTATTAGACATGGAGACAATAGAGTCATGTTTGTTTATCTGCTCCAAAGAGTCCTATTCTATTGGCAGCACTTCTATTAGATCCTCCAGAATCTAGTAGAAAGTCTTCTCTGGAGAGTGGAGACAGTTACTCCAACAAAAGCAGCATCAACTCTTTAATCCCTTTGATTTGAGAAGAAACAGTGAATGAGCGGGTGTCCCGATACTTTTGTCCATGTAGCGTATGTACTGTAGTAGTCAGTGCTGAGACTGTAGTTGTTGATGTGAATAGCCAAGGGCGAAGCTGTGCAGTGACTCAACACTGCAGCATCTCTTTAGTGGGTCACACCGAGAGGAAACCTCCTCCGGCTCCAGAGCTCTGGATTCTTATTCACTTAATGACGTTAAATCATGGAAAAGCTGCTGTTTCCGTTCCAGGCTTCCGTAGAGGAATTTTCCTCTGATTGTGTGATGTCATAAAAACCAATACATGTAGATGTGTACACTTAGCCCCACCCACTCACACTGAAGTTACAAGGAGTGTTTCAGCCCAGTCTGCCTTGCTGCCCTGTTTCCTGTTGAAGTGCTGATGTTCGTCCTCAGTTCAGTTGTTGCAGAGAATCTAAGCAGCTCTCGAATCACTGTGTTCTGGGACAGATGGACAGATTCAGTGTTCAGTCGAACACATGGTCCATCCTCAGGCTTACAGTGAGATGTTCCTTCTGTGGACTTCAGCCACAGCTTGAGCCTGACTGAGCTGATGTGGATTTGCTTGCAGATGCGTGAATGGGGGTCTTCATGCTTTTGCATTTCTGAGCGTGTCCCACTGTCCCGCAGGCCTAATGCACGCTAACACACTGACACAATTACTCAACCAGATTAATTGGGAGGACTGTAAATATGTGTGTGTTTATATATATATATATATAGGAATCAACCGACTGCAATTGTGTCATCATGGAGTCATTTGGAATGGAAGCAGGTCATCTTCAGTGGCGAGTCCCACTTTGTTGGTGGAGACAATATATCTGTGAAAACCAATGTCAGGGATAAAGATGGAGAAATGTAAAGCAGGCTTAGGGTCTAGAAAAAATCACAAGTTATGAACATCTCTGGAAAATGGAAAGAGTACCGCAGCAAACCTACCAAGACACAACCATCCATCTAAAATGACACCCCAGGCAAGGAGAGCACTAATTAGAGAAGCCACCAAGAGGCCCATGGTCACTCTGGAGGAGCTGCAGAGATCCACAGCTCAGTTGGGAGAATCTGTCCATAGGACGGCTTTTAATTGTCTTCAAAAATCTGGCCTTTATGGTAGAGACACAAGAAGAAAACCATTTTTGAAAGCAAGTTACAAGAAGTCCCATTGCCAGTTTCCCACAATCCATGTAGGGACACAGCAAACATGTGGAAGAAGGTTCTCTGGTCAGAGGAGACCAAATGCAAAACACTATGTGTGGCAGACAACTAACACCACACATCGCCCTGAACACACCATCCCCACTGTGAAACACGGTGGTGGCAGCATCATGCTGTGGGGATGTTTTTCTTCAGCAGGAGCAGTGAAGCTGCTCAGAGTTGATGGGAAGTTGAGTGGAGCTAAAGACAGATGAACTCCATCCAACCTGACTGAATGGTCTGAGTTTCTGCTGAGGATTTCTGGATCAACCCTCCTGGTTCGTTATTACATCCACTGTGTGTAATGGACCAGTTCTGCTGGCAGCTAAACACAGTGTTTAAACACTCCAGCAGCACTGCTGTGTCTGAGCCACTCGTACCAGCGCAACACTAACACACCACCACCATGTCAGTGACCATGTATAATTTTGACCCTGTGTGACACGTTCTTGTTCGTTTCTGTTATAAAGTAATGTCACTCATTCTATTCCAGATGAAGAGCAGATCAAAGAAATCACCGAAAGCTCGAGTGTATGGAAACCCACCACAGATGGATTTAAATGAGAACACGCTCGTTTGCATTCATATCAGGACTTCTCAGGAAAGATCACACATCTGTATCTCCAATTAACTCTTCACAGACTGCAGGTGACACCTCCCTCACAACGGCAGCTTCTGAACTTCTCTGATCTTCCTGAACACCTTCTCTGGAGTAGCTGTGTGTGTGTGTGTGTGTGTGTGTGTGTGTGTGTGTGTGTGTGTGTGTGTGTGTAAGTAAGGACCTGCTGTTGGGACCCCTATCTGCGTTCTCGGCCGAAGTACCCAGGGGGTCCAGCAGGCACAGATGCTCCTGGTGAAAAATAGCAGACTGCTGCTGCTGCTGCTGGAAAAGAGCAGCTCCGTGGTGGGAAATGCCGATAGCTGCTCCACAGTGCTCAGTGATATTCCTCCATTACTGTAAGATCAATAAAAGACCACGGAGGTCAAACATGGGCATTATATTTCATTTATGCTCAGCAGTGCAGCACGGACCCGGGGGTGAGAGACCAGTGAGCAGGACCTTCAGCCGAGCTCCATTTACCATCGCTGCTACATACACCTTAAGACAAAGGCTGTACACAGAGCATTACTACTGGGACATGGTCCCCATACAATATTCATAAAAACAAAAAATCAAGGGCACTATAAACAACACTGTTTTTGGAAAAACATGGCTTCCAAATCACTATTCCATACATGCCTAGATGAAAACAAAAAGGGCAACATATATAAAACTACCGTTGGCAAACAGTACCTAATCAATAATTCAATAATAATATTCCTAACATTTAATATCAAGACACTACATACTACCACTAACCTTATACATAACCTAAACTTAACCTAACCATAACCTAAACCTAACCTAACCATAACCTCAACTAAACCTAACACTAACCTCAACATAACCTAAACTTAACCTAACCATAACCTAAACCTAACCTAACCATAACCTCAACCGTAACCTAAACTTAACCTAACCCTAACCATAACTTAAACGAAACCTAACACTAACCTCGACATAACCTAAACTTAACCTAACCATAACCTCAACTAAACCTAACACTAACCTCAACATAACCTAAACTTAACCTTACCATAACCATAAACTAACCCTAACCCTAACCCTAACCATAACTTAAACGAAACCTAACACTAACCTCGACATAACCTAAACTTAACCTTACCATAACCATAACCTAACCTAACACTAACCTCAACATAACCTAAACTAAACCTAACACTAACCTCAACATAACCTAAACTTAACCTAACCATAACCTAAACCTAACCTAACCATAACCTCAACTAAACCTAACACTAACCTCAACATAACCTAAACTTAACCTAACCATAACCTAAACCTAACCTAACCATAACCTCAACCGTAACCTAAACTTAACCTAACCCTAACCATAACTTAAACGAAACCTAACACTAACCTCGACATAACCTAAACTTAACCTAACCATAACCTCAACTAAACCTAACACTAACCTCAACATAACCTAAACTTAACCTTACCATAACCATAAACTAACCCTAACCCTAACCCTAACCATAACTTAAACGAAACCTAACACTAACCTCGACATAACCTAAACTTAACCTTACCATAACCATAACCTAACCTAACACTAACCTCAACATAACCTAAACTAAACTTAACACTAACCTCAACATAACTTAAACATAACCTAACCCTAACATTAACCGTAACCTAAATATAACCTAACCCTAACTGGTCATGTGTGCACTTGGTGAAACAGTGCCCCCAGTGGACAGGATGTGAATTGTAATATGTATGAAATAAATGTGTCCAAATAATGCGAGAGCCTTTCCTCACTGAGCTCCTGCTTCTGGAACACTGTGTGTGTGTGTGTGTGTGTGTGTGTGTGTGTGTGTGTGTGTGTGTGTGTGTGTGTGTGTGTGTGTGTGTGTGTGTGCAGCTGAATGTGGGATGTTGGCTGGAGCCTCTCTAAGCCTCTGTGTGAGTCATGAGAAGAAGAGACAGGAGGTTCTTGTTGTCCTGGAGCTACAGGACCTCCACCTCTCATTCTCCTCCACTCTAACAGAGACACTGTTGGTACCACAGTCCACAGAGTCCAGTGTGTGACACCAGCTGAGATCCATACCCCAGTCTGGCACTGCACTACCCCGCTCCTCAGCAGACTAACGTGATGGTGAAGAACAGCTCCGGGGGGTTCGCATGACTGTATTTAACCTATAACATAGTGTTTACATTACTCACACAGCAAGGACTATATAACACACACACACACACACACACACACACACGCACACATACACTGTATATATATTACTGACCTACATTTCTCATATATAAAATTAAAACTGGGCCAGAGACACTGCCCTGCTGAACACCGCAAGACCTTCTGCAGATAAGTGGATACAGATGGTCTTTGATGGTCAAGGTGGTTGAAAAGCTGGACATTCATATCCTTTACTGGTATGTTAACCAGTAAACCATCTCCTGAGCAGCATAGTGTATACTGAATTTCATTTCTGCTATGCTGGTCAACCAGAGTTGTCATGCTGGTCATGATGGTCAACCACCTTGATAATTATGGACACGCTGGTTGACAAGTTTAGTGATGTCATGCTGGTCAACCTGTGTGGCCAACCGCCCTGGTCTTGCTGGTGACGTTAATCAACAAGTTTTGTCAGGCTGGTCATGATGGTCAATCCGTTTAGTGATAATGGGCATGCTGGTCATGCTTGTCACCAGTTTGCTGATACTGGACATGCTGAGCAATAAGCTTGGTGATACTGGTGATGCTGGTCAACCATTCAACCAGGTAAAGCTGGACATGCTTATTAAACAGCTTGGTCAAACTCAAACAAAGCATACTGATCAAGAGCTGAACTGGTTTACTACCATGACTCAGATTACTGTGCTGCAAGCAGGGGAATCTGTCCTCCACCAGGGGGCAGTGAGCACACATGTCCAGAGCAGTGGTCAGTCCTATCCTCAGTGCCTGGGGAGCAGTTACATGTTGCTGAAGGACACTTCAGTCATGTCTTGCCAGTTCAGAGATGGTTCCCGAACCACATTACGGCTGTAAGTGCAAATGACAAGGCAAAGACAGTAGAAATCTGGACCAAACCTGGGTTATTTTGGCACTTTGGCTCAGACGTGGACCACGGTTGTCCAGACATTTATTGCTATTGACTTGGAGATTTATAGCCCCCATCATTCTGGTGGTCCTTGTGTGGTGCAGTAATGTGCATTCAAAAGTGGTCTATTCTTCTTCTTCTTCTGTCGGCTGCTCCCTTTAGGGGGCGCCACAGCAGATCATCTGCCTCCATCTTGCCCTATCCCCTGCCTCCTCTACTGTTACACCATCCGTCTCCATGTCCATCTTCACTACATCCATAAACCTTCTCTGAGGTCTTCCTCTTCTCCTTCTGCCCGGCAGCTCCATCTCCAACATTCTTTGTCCAATATGTCCCCTATTCCTCCTCAACACACGTCCAAACCATCTCAACCTGTCCTCTCTGGCTTTATCTCCAAACTGCTCCACCTTCACTGTCCCTCTGATCTGCTCATTTCTAATCCTGTCCATCCTCATCACTCCCAAAGAAAATCTCAGCATCTTCATCTCCACCACCTCCAGCTCAGCCTCCTGTCTTTAAGACGGAGACAGAGTCTCCAAACCATACCATACAAAAACCACTAAACCACTAAACCACTAAAGCGGTCTACTATGTCTAAGCCTAAGTAACACAAGCTCCTCACACACAAAGTATAGGAGCAATAGGTTAGTATCAAGGCGTACGAGAGAAGAAACACCAGCAGCCCCATGAGACACAATTAAATTTCACAAATAGAAGCAGGAGGAAGGGTTTTGAGGAATGGGGAAGCACTAGGGAAAGCCACCTGTAGCTCAGTGATGTCTGTTTAGGTGTTGCAGTCAAGGGCCACGCAGGAACCAGTCAAGAGGCTCCCCAAGGCAGAGCTCTTATAACCGCTACCACGTGCTGAAGGGTCAACAAGGTTCTGCAAGGAGAATCAGGAGACTTCTGGATATAGGTTTATGAGGCCACAGCCAGTAATCCAGGATTTCCTGTCCATCATCTGTAGCTGTAAAAGGGGACAAATGTCCAATTTCCATCCACCAAACTTTCCATCTTCCAAACACCAAAGCTTTGCTTTCATACCTCGGTCAGATTGTCCAGCAGAAGGCAGGAGGTGGGGTATGAGGGTGGTTGGTGTTGTAAGCTTTGGGGCTCATAAGTCCAGGCAGTCAACTCCCCCGTTGAACATTCATTCTAATGAATGAGCAGGTGTCCCAATACTTTTGTCTATAGTGTAGGTGTGATGTCAGAAGAATGAGATGAGAACAGGATCAGATCCTGAAGCTCTGGCTCTTCTGCTGCGCTCTGCAAGAGCAGCCCAAGCTGTCGACCTGAATCCATGCAGCAAGAAGAAAGATGGCGAAGATGCTGCCTGTGTCAGCACAGCTGATCCCATATACATTACAACCATCTCAGCTCTGATCTCAGCTCTGATCTCAGCTCTCAATTCAGCTCTGATCTCAGCTCTGATCTCAGCTCTCAATTCAGCTCTGATCTCAGCTCTCAATTCAGCTCTGATCTCAGCTCTGATCTCAGCTCTGATCTCAGCTCTGATCTCAGCTCTCAATTCAGCTCTGAACTCAGCTCTCAATTCAGCTCTGATCTCAGCTCTGATCTCAGCTCTGATCTCAGCTCTGAACTCAGCTCTGATCTGAGCTCTCAATTCAGCTCTGAACTCAGTTCTAAATTCAGCTCTGAACTCAGCTCTCAATTCAGCTCTGATCTCAGCTCTCAATTCAGCTCTGATCTCAGCTCTCAATTCAGCTCTGAACTCAGCTCTAAATTCAGCTCTCAATTCAGCTCTGAACTCAGTTCTAAATTCAGCTCTCAATTCAGCTCTGAACTCAGTTCTAAATTCAGCTCTCAATTCAGCTCTGAACTCAGTTCTAAGTTCAGCTCAGATCTCAGTTCTAAATTCAGCTCTGATCTTGGCCCTGAAAAGCCGTTGTTACAGGTGGAGTCTTGTGGTACCTGCTCTGGAAGCCTTGGTAGGGCCCTCCATCTTCAGAGTAAGTGTGGGACACTGGCACCACCTACAGGTTAAAAGTGACATCACATATATCACCCGACAGTGAATCATAAGCGCATGATAATAATTGATGAAATAACGCAGTGAGGCTGTAATTACTCCTTTTAAATGTCTTCTCTTCTCAACGTAACATAGTGAACAATGTTTGAGTTTATCTAATGCTGTTATTTGTTTAAGTGCAGCGATATGACAGTGAAGTACCGCGTAAATAAATAAATATGAGGGCTTTTGTAGGAGGATGATGCAAGTGGACAGCAATGGAAGCATTTAAAGATGTTTACGAGGGAACACACTGAGCTTCTTATCCGCAAACAAAGCCTGCTGTGATGTACTCTACACTGCGTAAACAGCCGTAATGGGCCTGAAACAGTGTGATAACAGTGTTTCAAAGCACCCTGTTCACACTGCGCTCTGATCTATATTCACCCATTCAGCATACAGCAGCTTAGCTCCACCCACTCGGCCTACAGCAGTGTAGCTCCACTCATTCAGCCTACAGCAGTTTAACCCCACCCATTCAGTTTACAAGGGTTTAGCCCCACCCATTCAGCCACTTGAAGTGTCTATCTACATGTACTCCCTCACTAAAACACTAATATCAAAATAAACACTAATAACATTCCAACAGAATGTGGTGGATCTCCATCACACAGAGCATCTCCTAACTTTCCTGGAGACCAGCCCTCAAGGACTGGAGTTAAAATAAAAGGATTAGGTGCTACAAACAATACAGTGTTCATAAAATGTAACAATATACTAATGATATATTTGACCACTAGAGGGAGCAATTTAACAGCAGTACAGCAGGAACAGTACAGTATGAAGCACAAGGTGGTGTTTCTGATAAAGTGGCCCGTGATGAAGCAGAAGGTGGTGTTTCTGATAAAGTGGCCAGTGATGAAGCAGAAGGTGATGTTTCTAATAAAGTGGCCAGTGATGGAGCACAAGGTGGTGTTTCTGATAAAGTGGCCAGTGATGGAGCACAAAGTGGTGTTTCTGATAAAGTGTCCAGTGATGAAGCACAAGGTGGTGTTTCTAATAAAGTGGCCAGTGATGAAGCAGAAGGTGGTGTTTCTAATAAAGTGGCCAGTAGAGGAACGCCTCTGACTGTTATTGTTGTTCACTTATCTCCACCCATTTTCAGGAAATCCCCGCCCCTTCTCTCTGTGTAGCTCGTAGCAGCGCCAGAGTCCCGCCCACCTCACATGCGGATTGGTTACTCCTTCACGCACACGCACAGTCGGCCCACTGGAGGCGGGGCGTTAGTGGTCAGCCAGCTTGTAGGGGCGTGGCTTGTCGGAGAACAGGTGTGTAAAGAAAATGACCATAAATAAAAATAACGCGGGAAACAAAGAGCACTACGTTTAGGGGCGTGTTTCAGAGAGTGGGCGTGTCCTTCCAACCATCAAACATTACGCACCATGTGAGAGAGAGAGAGAGAGATAGAGAGAGAGAGAGAGAGAGAGGAGGAGGTTGGGGTGGTTTGGAGCAGAGAGGCAGATGTTATGATCGTTTTGAGTAAAAACCTACACGATAAAGAAACAGACAAACAGGCTCGTAGGTGTAGGTGTATTTGTAGGTGTAGGTGTAGGTGAGGTTGAGGTTGAGGACAGATCGTCCTGATCACAGATCGATAGAGCGGATCGCGGTGCTGTTCGGACTGCAGCTCCGAGCTCTTCTGTTCTCCAGCCTGAGGAGCGCAGCAGCGTGCTGAGTGAGTACTGTCTGACCGGGTGTCGGTGCTGGTGTCGGTGGTGGTGTCGGTGTCGGTGCTGCAGTGGCGATGTGTCGTGCAGCTGATGTTGGCCGCTCATCGCCAGCGCGCGCGCAGTGTCCGCTCCACCTTAAAGCAGCAGCAGCTCCAGCAGCGCTCCGCTCCCCGCGCTGCGTTAAGGTGGAGCGGACACAGCCTGTCCCGACCCCGCCGCGCTGAGGACAGAGGACAGAGGACAGAGCCTGTGAGGAGAGGTCTCACTTTGCGTTAAAACCCCGTGGCTGTGCGCGTGCACGAGCGCTGAAAGCAGGTCGAGCGTGTGAAGTGGATGCGACTGGGGTGGGATGCTCCAACATGGCCGTGTGGACTGCTGGCTCCACTGACAGCTCAGCTGAGCCATTCTGTGTGTGTGTGTGTGCGTGCGTGTGTGTGTGTGTGTGTGTGTGTGCCTGTGTGTGTTACTGTTTGATTGCATTTAAAGGTTTCCTGTAATAAGCATTGACTTCAAAGCAGCTTTAGGTCAGTACCAGATATGCCATAACATTAAAACCACCTGCCTAATATTGTGAAGGTCCAGCTTGTGCATGGACTCCACAAGACCTCTGGAGGTGTCCTGTGCCATCTGGACACCTTTCAAGTTTGGAGCAGATCCCATAAGTTCTGAGGTGGGGCCGTTATGACCCCGGTTGTCATATCTCTGAACACATCCAGAAATTACACCATTTATTCTCATCTAAGCGGTACCATGTTTCATTTGGACACTTCCTCAGATCTAACACCCTGTGAATTTACACTCATCAGACCCCTCAACTACCTCAGTTTGGGGGGGATTTGAATCTGGCAACCCACAGAGGACCAAACCAGCAAGTCTGAGGAACAGCAGTGTTTCTGCTACAGTTTAAGTCTCAAACTTTTGCCTGGTGTGTCCTTGGGTCCTTCGGTGGGCCGTGCTTCATGGAGGTGGTCAACCCACCTGCTCAGTGTGAAAGCCCCTCTGCCTGCTGCCGTACGCTGTGAATTTGACTCTGCCGCTTCATTAATCGCCCGTAAGAAAGTGTGTGGAGCGGGTTTGGCAGCAGATCTGTGAGCTGGGCCGGAGTCCACGGCTCTCGCACACTGTCAGCGCCAAAAGCTGTGTCAGTCAACTTTACGCTCGAGTGGTCTTCTCAGACACTGGGTCAGCGGCCCTCTAAAGCAGGCCACCACCGGTTATTGATCGGGAGGGCCTGCGCATGTGATAGATTTGGCACCAATAAACAATAAGGAGGGCAGGCGCAGGTTTAAACCATCTGCAATGAAGATCTACAATGTGTTCCACCTTTACTCTGGAGTGACCTATCGTCTGCTGGGGTCACACCGCGACACTGGTCAACCAATTGGCAGTATCGATGAGGACTGGCAGAGATAATTGAAGTGCTTGCGTATCCGTTTTGCTGGTGTTAATGTCGGGGATTAGTGTTCAGAAGCTCTTTAGATTAATGATTATATCCACACTTATGAATTCTGAGGGAGCAGTTGAAGTGGTAGTGTATCCTGTGACGTCCCACAGGGTTCTACTTTAAGGACAGTGTCATTTACATCACTCCGCTCATGAAGGACTGTTGTTACTAGAACTGTAATGGTAATCTGTGTGGGTGTTGCCTTTAACTCCACCTACGGCCCATTCTCCAGCACTCCAGAGCTTCACATCTGGAGAGGAGGAGGCAGGGCGTAGACAACTCTGTTCTTCTGAAATTGGACTGCTGTAGCCATTTCACTCTCTCACACTTTCTACTGATTGTTCCTTTAAATGGTCAGATAGTTAGAACTGACCAGATTAGAGCTCTGTATATGGTCAGACAGTTAGAAATCACCAGATTAGAGCTCTTTAAACGGTCAGACAGTAAGAACTGACCAGATTAGAGCTCTTTAAATGGTCAGACAGTAAGAACTGACCAGATTAGAGCTCTTTAAGTGGTCAGACAGTAAGAAATGACCAGATTTGAGCTCTTTAAATGGTCAGACAGTTAGAAATGACCAGATTCGAGCTCTTTAAATGGTCAGACAGTAAGAACTGACCAGATTAGAGCTCTTTAAATGGTCAGACAGTAAGAACTGACCAGATTAGAGCTCTTTAAATGGTCAGACAGTAAGAACTGACCAGATTCAAGCTCTTTAAATGGTCAGACAGTAAGAACTGACCAGATTCGAGCTCTTTAAATGGTCAGACAGTAAGAACTGACCAGATTCGAGCTCTTTGAATGTTAAATTAATTTATTCTTGAGAAACGTGTTTTTAAAATGCAGTGTTTATCTCACCGTCCTCATGACTGAACAACTCCCAGTGAAACACCGTGAATGTCAGGGTCTTGGTAAGAACAGCGGAAGCGGGTTTTCAGATGAGCTTGTTGTTGTGTTGTAAACAGCAGCCTGTCCGATCTGAGCTCATTGATTCTGTATTGTATATTGACGAGACTGTGCTGTAGTGTTGTGAGTCCAGCCCTGAGGCCTGTATGAAGCTGGACTCCCATGACCCTGATTTAGAGAGCTGTGCAGTCCACTTCACCACGCTGGAGGAGTCACGCTCTGCCGTGCCATTTTCCCAACAGAGCGGCTCTTATCTGTCCGAGCCGTGTCTGCTGAGGCTCACTGCATTCTTCAGCCTGACGCTGGGCTCTCACTGCCTCTGTGTTCTGCTGAGCTCCACAATTCACAGGAGGGTCGCAGTAACTTGTTTATTGTTGACATCTACACTCAGACTGATGGATTGCTCTGTGGCTGATTCCGATTTAGTCCGATTCTGATTATAAATGACAGAAACGTTTCATCCTGCATGTGTTAGAAACAGTAAGCTTGTTGTCTTCTGAAGTCGTGGCTGTGGCTGAAGTGGATCCCTGCTCCCTCAATAGTCTTCTGATCTGGTGGCCACCGTGAACCAGGATGAGCAACACTGGCCACCTTGTGTACATAATCTGGATGTGCTGCGATTCCTGATTTAGGCCACTGTTGCAGTCAGCTTCCTGCTGCTGATAATCACACACACACACACACACACACACACACACACACACACACACACACACACACACACACATACACTACCCTGATCATCTGGATCCAGCCACAACATCCTCATCACTCTCTACCAGCCATGACTACAATGCACTTTCTCCTATAACACTAATGTGGGCATGGCTATGGATACACCCCTCACCCCAGATCGGCCACCCACACACCCCAGCCCCTCGTCCCAGCCCCTCGTCCCAGCCCCTCGTCCCAGCCCCTCGTCCCAGCCCCTTAATTAGTCCCTCAGTGGAGAAATTCATGGACTAATTGATAAACATCCATCTGAGATACTACACCACTGACGTATGAGCAGTGAGCTGCACCCATTCCCATACATACATTACATCTATTTAGTACAGTCATTTCCATGGTGGTGCTACATGGTTAAACTACACCTATTTCCATAATAGCACTAGATTCACACTCTTATACCCTTTCCTGTGGTTACACCTCACCTCTTTCTGCCCTGTTTAATAGTTACACGTCACTTTTTACATAGTTACACTGGGAACCGTTTTCATGGTTACCATGGTTACATTACTGCCATACCTTATCTTTGTGTTGGTTCCACTACACCTGTTTTCAGAGTACGTCAGGATAGTAATAGAATTATAACATGGACTAATCCATAAACATGCATCTGAAATACTACACCACTGATATATGGAGAAGTGAGCTACACCCATTTCTGTGGTTACGCTATAACAATTTTGGTTGTTACATCACCATAGTTACACTACACTCATTGTTACAGTAGGACCATTTCCATGGTTACATTACCATAGACGACACCCACTGACTTGGTTACACTACAGCCATGTTCATGGTTACACTGTATCCATTTCCTTGGTTATGATATACACATATACTGAACACTTCTTCATGTTTACACTACAGCCACTACCATACTTACAGTGGAAACTGTTTCTATGGTTACATAATAAACATTTCCATAATTACACTAGATAGTTACATTATGGTTACATTACTGCCATACACTACACACATTTCTTTGGTTTCACTACACCTTCTGGTTATGCTGTACACGTGGTTACACTAAACCTATTCACAACACTCATTATCATGGTGATGATATAACCATTAACCATTGTTCCTAGTTACACAGTATCCTTTTGTACCCTGTTTTATGGTTCCACTACACATAATTACAGTAGGCCTGTTTCCATGGTTATATTTCAGTGGTTCCACTACACCTATTTCCATAGTTATACTTCAGCCATTACCATAGTTACATTAGGAACTGTTTCCATGGTTACATAATACCAATTTACATAATCACAATACATCCATTTCTATAGATACACCCATTTCTATTGTAACATGATATGCATTTCCGTTGTTAAATCACTCCCACACACTACACCCTTTCCCATGGGCACACTACACCTTCAGACTGCTTCAGTTCAACCAAAACCATTGTTATTATACACTTATTTTCATGGTTGTGCTGCACTTGTTCCCATGGTTACTTTCTTCTTTAAAGAACAGGTTCTTCACCATGGGAAAGAACCATTAATCCACCCAGTTCTATTCATTCATTTACGTGGTTCTTTAAGTGTTAAACTGGTTTAAATCATTCTGAATGCAGTGAACATGGTGTTAAAGTTCGGGGCTGCTCGACTTTCAGCTCTTTGATGCTCAGTGCCAGAGCAAGGCTGGAACCCGTCCAGAAGGTTCCAGAAAGAAGCTGACAGCTCGGAGGTGTTCCTCACTGGTGTGACCTGCATAACTCTCCCGTATCTGTGGTCTGGAAGCGTTCGTATCTGAGTCTGCGCTGTGCGCTGGGATTGGAGGCGGTTTCCTCCCTTCCTGCCAGAGAGGCCCGAAGTCCTGAGGCTTCACAGATGAATGATTCCGGTTCTGCTCTGAGGAGATCATTACTGTTCTCACTGCACGTTCTCAAAGCCTCCCCAGCTTTCCTCCCAAATTCCTCTCGAGATAAAAACTAACAGAGCTCCACAGTGTGGTCATGACTGCCAATAGAATAGGACTCTCTGGAGCAGATAAACACACATGACTATTGTCTCCGTGTCTAATGCCAGGCATGGACTACAGGGGTATAAAGACCACTGTCCACTCTATGAGACACTCCTACCGAGTGTCTCCACCTTGTAGATGTAAAGTCAGAGACAGAAGCTCATCTGTTTCTGCACAGTTTGTGTTGGTCGTCCTCTAGTCCTTCATCAGTGCTCACAGGACGCTTCCCACAGGACGCTGCCCACAGGACGCTGTCGGCTGGACGTTTCTGGTTGGTGGACTGTTCTTAGTCCAGCAGAGACACTCAGGGGTTTAAATACTCCAGCAGCACTGCTGTGTCTGATCCACTCGTACCAGCAACACACACTAACACACCACCACCATGTCAGTGTGACTGCAGTGCTGAGAATGACCCTCCACCCTGTATGTAATCATTTTTATGATACTGATCAATTACACTACACAAGATTTTAGAAGTGTGCCCCCTTGTGGTTGATAATTCAGTCCTGCTGTGTCAGTAACTCCACCTCAATGATGATAGAGAAGAGTTTCCCTCTGTACACAGCGGTGGGCGGCTACCTTTCAAAGATTGACAGTCACATTGGTAACCATGGTAATGTGTGTCAGAGAAGCCACTGACGGTGTCCATTTACCCCTGCTCACATCTCAGTATGCTGGGGTGGATGCACCGTAGGATTCTTTGGACTGTCCATTTCTGTGGCCTTCAATGGACGGTCTCGAGAGCGATCCAAAATTCTGGGAAACAAAAAAAGACCCTTTCAGTGGGTTCCTCTCTTTTCAGTGTTCCTCTATGTGCCGCAAAGGTTCTAGACCACATTTTAGGTCTCTTTATTTGCAGCTTTATTCTGACTGGCCCTGATTGGCTCCTCGTCGTCTCAGGCTGTCGTCTTCCTCTGGTATTTAGGGCGACGTTATCAGCTCCTGAGTGAAGTGTTGAAAAGGTCGCCTGGGGGGCCTGAGCGCGGTGTCCAGCAGTGTCCCTCAGAATGGAGATGTGCCAGGAAAGTGGCTGTCCTTTCATGGACGACACACTGCTCCCAGGTCTGAAGGAGCTGTGTTTTTCCTGGACTCCCTGATGGTTTTCCATTCATGGTGTTGAAATGCAGATGAGGAAAGCTGGGCCTGGAGATTAAACAGGCAGCTTTTTCAGCCTCCAAACCTCTGCCTTAGAGATCATCCTAATCCTACAGTGTTGTGTTTGGTCTGAATAATCTCAGATTAGTGGAGTAAAACCTGCTGAGAACAGAGGTCAGATTAAAGGTCTCCTACAGTGATGGAGATGATAACAGCAGAACTGTGAGCAGCGATCATCTGTTCTGTGATGTGGGTGGATTTGCTGATTGGGCAGATCATGGCCATACCGGTCAAGATTCCTGTTTTTCCTGGGATTTTCCTAGATTTTGCCCGGCTCTCCCGCTGTCCTCCCATTGAAATATTTTTCCTGTAAATCTCGTGTACTTTACTGTACCTGACGTTCCCCTCCAGAAAGGCTGGTGGCAGCATGAAGAACATGAGCTGTAACTCCAAACTGCATCCACTAGGGGATGTTTTCATAGTTTAACGTACTTTTATCAAAAGAAATAGAAGAGTATTTATAGGAGACAACTCTAATCTATTTTTATTTGAGATATGAATAGTTATTTGTAATGCTTAGATTAACAAGGATATTTATAATAATTTATTTTCTCCAAAATACTTGATGGTGCTCCAAATAAATTTAAAAAACCTGAATTTGATTATTTATGTATGTATCAGCATTATCCTCAGGACTTTTATTCTGAAATTTATGAGTAAATAAAGAGAGCAAACAGCCCCTCCTTTCCCATTTTCCTCTACAACCCAATAGCCCCGCCCCTCTCTCTGATCAGAGCCTGTATGCTTGGCTGATCCAATCATAGCTCATCAGCAGGGGTGATACCTGACCCTGGACCTTTCTTCAGTAGCCCCAGTTCTTGTTTGCCCCCCCTTCCTGACCTCACTAATGCTCACCACTGAATGCAATCAAATCCTCACAGCAATGTTCCAGAATGTAGTAGAAAGTCTTCTCTGGACAGCAGACTGATAATTACTCCAACAGGATCAACTCTTTAATCCCCTGTGAATTCAGAAGACACAGTGAATGAGCAGGTGTCTCAATACTTTTGTCCCAGTAGCGTATGATTGCGGGTCATTTTACACGCACTAGTAGACCTCAGTGAATGTTATCAGATGTTTGGTGTGTGTGTGTGAGTGTGATGGGTTGCGGAGTGCGGTGGTGTGTGTTACAGTTAGTTGGCTCAGTGTTACGAGTAGGTGTGTGTATGAATCACTGGACTGACCTTCTGCCTGGTGATGAGATTCAGCGCTGATGCTGATCTGACTGTAGTGGGTTTGAGTTCGTGTGTAGGCATGAGCAGTGATCCACAAACACTCCCAAAGTGTTTCTGTAGTACTGTGTTGCTGTGGTATTGGTGTATCTGTGGTATTGGTGTTGCCGTGATATCAATGTTGCTGTGGTATCTGTGTGTCTGTAGTTTCAGTGTTACTGTGGTATCAGGGTTGCTGTGGTATTGGTGTGCCTAGTTTTGGTGTTGCTGTGGTATCGGTGTTCTTGTGGAACCAGTGTTTCTGTGGTATCTCTGTTTCTGTGGTATCAGTGTTTCTGTGGTATTTGTGTTTCTATGGTATCTGTGTTTCTGTGGTGACTGTATTTCTGTGGTATCACTGTTTCTGTGGTATTTGTGTTTCTATGGTATCTGTGTCCCTGTGGTATTGGTGTTGCTGTGGTATCTGTGTTCCTGTGGTATCGGTGTTGCTGTGATTTTGGTGTGTCTGTAGTTTCTGTGTTGCTGCGGTATCGTGTGTCTGTAGT
>CM067517.1:693567-748567 GCA_034509495.1 Acestrorhynchus altus
AGGCGCTCACCTGCGGTGCACAGTGCGTGAGTTTGCGGGGGTTCAAACCCCAGGTCCTGTCCTGCGATTTGGTCCTTTTGTCAGTTTATTCTATAAAAAAAACTCATTATTTCCAGTCCAGATCACTGGTACAGTCTTCCTCCAGTGATCTGTTGTTTAACCCTTTCCTCTCTCATGTGGGGAACATGTGTCACCAAGCACCTTCCTTTATGAACCCTGCCTCCATGAGCTGCTTCCAGTTCAGAAAGAACAGTGGTATAAGTGCTGTCCAACCCCTGAGTGGCCTGGGTTCAAGCCCACTTGGGGTTGGTCTGCTCAGAGTCCAAAATTAATTATTTAAATCCTGGTCTCAACCCAGGTGTGGTTCTTAACTCATTTCCACCTGGGTTGTGTCCCGTGACAGCGTGTGTTAGTAAACTGTAAACTACTGTTTAGTGAGAGGCTCCTGCATTATCATAATTTGATACCGTATCTATCTATCTATCTATCTATCTATTTAGCCTTGTTGGGGGTGTTTATTGTTTTTTTTTTATGTGCAGGAATATTAGAAGTGATTCACACAATGTGTCTAAAGTGCTACCACTATGATCTGAGGATTGCAGGTTCCAATCCCAGGTCGTGCTGAAATTGGCCTGCTCTCCCAATCTGGGAGGGTAGATGGCGTCTGTTGGTCATTGCATCAGAGCTGGGGTCCCAGCGCTTTCCTCCGAGCGCATTGGCTGTCCGGTGAAAATGCAAATGACAGCCGTTCGAAAAAGACGTGGCGGTTGACATCACATGTACTGGAGGATGCATGTGTTTGTCTTCACCCTCCACGTGTTGGGAGCATTGCATGTGATGGGGGAGAGAGATGATGGGGTTAGAAATCCGCACTTTAGCTCCTGAAGCCCCTGAGTGACCCATGCTGAACATCCTGCGTGTGTGTGGAAGTGTGTGAACATTTGCAGCATGGTGTTGTGTTTGCTCGGTCCCTTTAACTAAATTCAGTCATTTAACTAGTTCTGACCCAGTTCTAGAACTAAGAATGAAATACAAGTTATGAAATTGTTGTGAGAAATATGTTACTTAATAAATTAATAAATCAGATTCTGGCTCTGTGCTCTTATGGGACTAATTTATGCCCAATGGTTTAAGTCTCTAATAAAAATCTATTAGAAAAAAATCATCAAAATCAGTTGAAATTTAATATAATAAAACTCGATTATCAGAGAAAATGATGATAAAATTCACTGGTTTCCAACTGAATTAAATCCCAGTTTAATTGCCAAAGGACACTAACTCATCAGAGAGACAAATTTCAAAATAAGCATCCTGAGAAGAGACAACACTACTATATAAATAACAAATAATAAAGCAAATTCAGGTGGTTTATTTTATTTGGACCACTGTCACATATTCTGATTGTTATAATAAATATCCTTATAAATCTAATTATTACAAATAATTAATCAACATCTTTATATTTTCAGCTGAAAAACACTTCAGTTCCAGGATTGAGAATGTTTTAAGTCCTTATAAGAAAACACAGATTCCATCCATCCATCCATCCATCCATCCATCCATCCATCCAAAACACAGATTGTAGATGCCAAAATTATATTTACATCTTAAATGAAAACAAATCCAAAATACTTTTCTAATGTTTGGGGGATAAAATTACATCAAACTACTAAAATATCCCATAAAATGAGCCTAACGTGTTGAAGGCTAGTCTGTGAAAATGGTTTAAGTCTCTAAATTATATAAATTGATTGAAAGACTTATGAAAATCAGTTCAACAGCAGTCTAAAGCGCTACCACTACGATCTGAGTATCGCAGGTTCGATTCCCGCGTCAGGCTGCTTCCCATCGGCAGCCGGAGTCTTACAGACAGAGCGGAGACTTGTGAATGTGCGTCTCCGTGTGGGAGAGAAAAAACGCTTGAGTATCGATCTTTTTACACGAGTAATGATCAATACCAGCGTTAGTATCGATATTATCGATATTTGGATCAATCTGCCCACCTCTAGCTGCTGCACCATTTAAGGTGGGATGGATGATTACATGCCTCATTATTGATGTTATAGCCAATTTAATAAGGAGACTTGTGTCTAATGATTGCAGTTATTTAATAACGATCAATAATGAGACTCGTGTCTAATAATTGCAGTTATTTCATAATAATTAATAATGAGACCTGTGGCTAATGATTGTAGTTATTTAAGAACGATCAATAATGAGACTCATGTCTAATGACTGTAGCTATTTAATAATAATTAATAATTATTTATTATTAATAATAATTATTTATATCTGGGCCTTGACCTCCCCAATATGGCCGACATGCAGCCGCTTTGTACATACAGGTGTGTATTCCTTTGAGTGAATAATGTCTGAGGGATGAGGTGGTACGTTCATAGTCCTGCTTTTCTGCTCTTTAATGACCCGTTTTATTAGAGCTCTTTATAAGTATCGTGGTTCAGTATCGGCGGTAAAACCGTGGCTCGGTAGCGTCCCCCAGTAACTCCGACAGCCTTTTAAGACTGACAACAAATCGGACCAATTACGTGCACGGAAAGTGCGCGAGGTCCCACCCACACTTACTTCTTAACCAATTAGAGGGCGGCGTGGGACGCGCGGCCATTTTGTGAGTCTATAAGAGCGACGGCTGCGCGGTCGGGTTGCGCGCGCTGTAGTTGTGTGAAGTGCCATGGACGGGTAAGTTCCTCTAATAACCCGCTTTTCTGCCCCTGGTGTGAGGTTAAAGCGCTTTTTGCCCCCCGCCGTGGCCTTTACCTGCGCGCTGAGGCTGGTTTGGGGTGGGTTTGTGAGGAAAATTGCCTCAGAAATCAGCTTTAAAGTGAAGCGGAACGTTAGCTCGCTTCGTTAGCAACATGTCCGCGAAGTTCAGCGTCTCGGACCTGTTGCAGGTGATTAAAGTGATTCTACCTGAACAACCGCTTTAAAGCAGCTTCAGTGGCATTAAAGTGTAGATAGAGGATACGGGGGGTGGGAAAGTTGGCTTTGTTTCCCGGCCAGCGACGTTTTAATAATCCAGTCCACCTTAAATGGTTAATTTAAGGTGGAACGTTGAACTAATCTTCAGCTTTTCTATCAGTTTATATCATTTAGAGGCTTAAATCATTTCCTCACACTAACCTTCACATCTTCAGGCTCGATATGTGGGATATTTTAGTAGTTTGATGTACTTTTGTTCACCAAACATTAGAGAAGTGTTTTAAGGTTAGTCTTCAGTCTGTGTGTTCTTATAAAGACTAAAACTTTACAGAAAGCTCTCCGGAATACATGACAGTGCTCCAAAAATCCTCAATTTCCTTTGTTACTATTTGATTGTCTATGAATATCATCCCTTCTCAGGTCTTTTATTCTGAACTTTAGTAGCCCCGCCCCCTCTCTCTGGTCAGTCAGAGTCTGTATGCAGGTTGAGCATCGGCCCCGCCCCCTCTCTCTGGTCAGTCAGAGTCTGTATGCAGGTTGAGCATCGGCCCCGCCCCCTCTCTCTGACCAGTCAGAGTCTGTATGCAGGTTGATCATCTGTCCCGCCCCCTCTCTCTGATCAGTCAGAGTCTGTATGCAGGTTGATCATCTGTCCCGCCCCCTCTCTCTGATCAGTCAGAGTCTGTATGCAGGTTGATCATCTGTCCCGCCCCCTCTCTCTGATCAGTCAGAGTCTGTATGCAGGTTGATCATCAGCCCCGCCCCCTCTCTCTGATCAGTCAGAGTCTGTATGCAGGTTGATCATCAGCCCCGCCCCCTCTCTCTGATCAGTCAGTCTGTATGCAGGTTGAGCATCAGCCCCGCCAAAAGTGTGTGTGGTGGTGTTGGTCTGTCTGTGTTCGTACTGGGAAATCAGTACCATCAGCCCCAGGTCTGGTTTGTTCAGTTGTGTAGATGCCATGCATGCCTTCAGTGTTTACCTCAACGTTTCCGCGTTTTTCTCCTCTTACAGACGATTGGACACGGATTTGTATCCTCTGGGATCCAGCTACGTCAGCGAAATAGAGTAAGTTTCACTTTTCTCCAGTCATCCCAGAGTCGGTGTTCTTCTGGAGGAGGCAGAACGGGTTTGTGTTGTGATGACTTTTACTGGTGAACAGGACGCATTTCTGAGGCTGCTGTGGATATTCAGTGATCCAACTCTGACCAACTGCACATTTCATTGCAGGATGCTGTCATTTCCTGATATTATTTAGTGGAATATTTTTTATAGATATAAATATTGATGTCTCCTGCTCTGTTTATGTCCCCCCGCATGTTATATATCCCTCAGTTCTACACAAAACCCCACAATGACATTTGCACTTTTATTAAAAATTAAACACAAATATTCCAAGTTGTCACAGCCTTTGCTCAGCTCTTTGTTGAAGCTCCTTTGGCAGAAATTACAGCCTCAAGTCTTGAGTTTGATGCTACACGCTCGACACCCGTTTCTGGGAAGGTTCTCCCATTCTTCTTTGCAGAACCTTCCAAGCTCCATCAGACTGGATGGAGAGCATCAGTGTTCAGTCATTTTTAAATCTCCAGAGATGTTCAATATAACAACGTGTAATAGGTGAAGTGCTGTGAATACCTTCCGGATGTTCTGTATATATCGAGATCATCTCAGCCCTACGAGACACTTAAACACATGCTTTCGGCTTTGAAATCATGTTGTAGATGAGAACGACGACTTTGCTCGATATCGTCCACAGCTGTTTTGTTGCGGTGTTGCCTAACTGACTTCTCTTTCAGTGACAGAAAATCAGACCGATGTGGTTTCTGTTTGACGGTCATCTGCAGAGTTTACTCTGTACTATACGAGCACCAGTCTAAGCTGGACCTGAAGGCAGCATTAGTCCAGTTTAACTGAATGGACTGCTGGACGTTTAGAATAAATTCACCAAGTATGGGATTGTAAAAATACCACAATATTGAAGTTTGACAGTCTGCCTCAACGTCCTATAATTGGTCTTAAATTTCAAACCATCCAAAAAGTTCACACTGAAAACTACCATGGTTTAGTAGATCCAGAGATCACCTCTTTAGGTATGGCCTCAAATTCTGGTCCTTTGGTCCAGACCGTGATCCCTAGCACCTTTTCACCCCTGCTATTTTGGTTCTGACCAAACTGAAGGGACCGGATCATCTGAAGCAGATGTGAAGTAAACAGGAGCAATGATTGTCTTTGTACTGAAACGTGCAGTTATTCATTACATACATTAATTACATTTCAGTGCTCATATGTTCATATTACAGTATTAGTTAATGCACATCTTATAAATACGGTTTTCCTAATTGAGTGTCTAAACACACTACCTTTTGTTTTTCAGCGGCGTCCATGATATTACAGTTGGCACAAAGGTATGTTTCGCTCCTCCCCGTTAATGTATGGTTGCACAGTGTAAAACTCCCAGAAAGTGTTACTGCCAGACTTTATTAACCAGGGTGCCGCATTGCTTCGTCCAATTTAATCATTTTAACCCGAATAATCCAGAAAAGGTTCATTATCATAGTGTGGATTAGCAACGTTAATTACTGCTCGATGCACCACTAGAGTGTTGTGTGAAGTACAGTAGAACCAGCATGCAAAAGAGGCTCCACAATCAGATAATCGAATCTGCTCTTGTGAAGTGGTTGCTGTGGTATCCAGTGTGTGTTCCCATGGCGAGGGGGGGTGATATAATGGCTGGTTCTAGGTTTTGA
The DNA here is from genome assembly GCA_034509495.1 of Acestrorhynchus altus. Taxonomy (NCBI): domain Eukaryota; kingdom Metazoa; phylum Chordata; class Actinopteri; order Characiformes; family Acestrorhynchidae; genus Acestrorhynchus; species Acestrorhynchus altus. The sequence continues at coordinate 699,250 of CM067517.1, forward strand.
TAGGGTCCGAGTCTTTGACTGGGGTGAGTTCATGATCATCTGTTCTTCCAGTGTGTTCCTGTATTTAGCTGCATCCATTCTTCCCGTTCAGTTCTCCTCCGAGAGCAGAGAATCTTCTTCCACGTTTGCAGACTCCCGTCAGGCCGTCATGTGACTTTTACTCAAGTGACTTCAGTCCTGGCATTCAGGCTGTGAAAGCCTGATTTATGGAGTACTGCAGAGATCGGTAGTCCCTCTGTGGGAGTAAGGACCTTCTCACACGCTCAGTTTGACCAGATGATTGGGTTCAAATGAGCTTCATTTTCCATTAAATTTAATATAAGGTGGTAGAAGTTCTGGAATAAGTCTGACCGTTGCTCGTTGCTGTGCTCGTTCCTGTTACAGCACTGTTTGTTCTGTTCAGGCTGTAATTGGTCTAAATATGCCTTTTATATGTTGTCTGTGGCCTCGCGACCCAACGTACTGCTGTTAACCACAACACACTCTGGAAAACGTGACGTAATTGGGCAGTTTCAACAGCAGCACCTCTACTTTTAAAGCAAAATTGTTTGTCAGTGTGGACACGCACAGCCACCATTTGTCCTTTCAGACACGTCTGGAGGAGCGATCGTTACCAGCCGATGACCTTGGAGGCTGTTAAAGCCGTTAAAGCTCAGTCTGGAATGGCTGAGGTTACGTTCCTATTCCTTCAACCCCATGATTCAACATCAGCTCAGAAGCTTGTGCTTCATCACAGGATGTAAGCAAACCACCAGCTGCAAACGCTCAGCTTTACAGGCCAGGGAAGAGATGGGACTGAGGTCAGTCACCCCTCCATGCTTCTGACCAACCCTTTCAAAGCTGACTGGCTGATAGTAGGATTATGATCTGTCTACACTGCTGGTGTGGAGTTTGGTTTGTTTAATGTGAGTCATTTTTATTGTTAAGATGAAATAAATGATTGAGTCTCAATAAAAGGCTTGTTAAAACAGCTGCACCCAGACTGCAGTGCTGTTGTATCAGACGGTCACGGAGTCACTCAGAATGGCAGCAGGTCATCTTCAGTGACCAGTCCTGCTTTCATATCATGTGAGTTTGTTTGTCAAAATCCAGCTCTCTCAAGATCTCGTCTTGAAGACACAGATACTACGCCGTGGTCGGTCTCATCTCCAGACCTGTCCCTGATTGAAAATGTGTGGATGCTATTGGACGCTCTATCAACACTCCACCCCTACCACACCATCTGCAGAACTGAGTGAGAACATTCAAGCTGCATGGGACGGATCATCACAGGACACAATTAGGAACTTCTACAACTCCATGCAGAGACGTTTGGCGTGTTGCGTTAAACCCGACGCTGTCCTGAGAGACACCACTTCTGTATGAGTAGATCAATAAATATTGATCAGATCAGACTGCTGTTATCAGTTACTGAGTCTGAGGTGTTTGTAAAAACTACTGTAATCTTAGATTATGAATGTTAGGATCTGAAACAAAAACAGAAAATGTCCATGTTTTAGGTTTCATACGGGAGCCTCAGCCCTGTGACATCAGCCGTGTAGAAAGACAGGAAGGAAACGCTCGCAGAGGGTGGATGACTTGCTTGAAACAATGGGCCGTTTTTCAGCAAGAATAGACAGGAGTGTCTCAACATGAGCTGAAATTCAGCTCGGAGGAATGCGAGAACAAGCCCCCCTCCTTTTTATTTTTCTTTTTAACACTGATGAAGGAAACCAGATCCTCACCGCCCACGTCACTGTCCTGTCTGCCTTCTCTCTTCCCCTGGCTTTTTGTTTTCCCTCGCTCCGCACAGCTCCAGCTGTGTTTTTGCTTTGTCAGATAGTGTTTGGTTTCCTCCCTCTTGAATCTGCAATCAGGCCTGAAGATCAGGAGGAGGTTGTGCAGATGGCTTCCAGGGTGTGGCGGTGTTTGTGTACGGCTGGGCGATATGACTCTCAACCTCGTATGTGGATGTGTGTAAGAGAAATGATGTACAATGTTAATATCAGAGTTTGTAACAGCAGAAGCACGGCATGCTGTATATTTAAATGGTAACCTTGGTAACAGTACGATGTTTCTGCAACACAATCTGAACAACACTGTACTCTGTAGCGCGTCTTCCCTCTGGAGCAGTCTGGGTTGAAACACTCTTTACAGCTTCAATTTGAGTGGGCGGGGCTAAACTGTGTATGTCAAGACATGAATTCGTTGACTTTTCTGACCTCAACAGTCAGAATTGGATCGTTTGCAAACGATGAGTATCATAAACATGTACATTCTACCTCTGACTTCATTGATGAATCCGGGAATGTTCAGTTTTCCATGATCCGGGCAGTTTAAATGGGAGGAAAAGCCCAGTCAGAAATCCAGTGCAGCTTCAACAATGCTGTCCTTTGCGCTGGAACAGACCCACATTGTGGCGACGCAGAGTGAAGGGCTTTAGTTTATCCAGGGCATGTGACCACTCCAGCAGACTCTCTCAGTCTTGCAGGGGTTTATTAAGAGAGCAATGCTGAATGATCTGCTGTCTGAGCGAGTGTCCACAGCTTTGGCTTTGAGAGACTGGCTTTGTCCCATACAGATGGACACGGCGGCCTGTTTCGCTGTGTTTGTTGCAACGTTGCTGAGAGTAAACAGCCGCGAGAACTTGGATTACTTACACTTTTGGAGTCAAGTGGAAAGCAGCTGTTCTCGGATAGTGCTGGGCTTTCCGGCTCTCCTCACGGAGTCCAATCTGATGGACAAAGTGATCGTGATGATTTCAGTATTGATCCTGATTCTTACTTTCATGTTCGTTAAACAAGCACTGCTTTTGTGTTCAATACGTCAAGTGTGCCGATCCTGAAGTTCACTTCGGTTCACTTTGATCATGTCCCAGTCCTCATCAAAGGTTGGGAGTGGTTCTTGTGTTCTGGTTCTGTAGCGCTGATTCTGCTCTTGTGGTCTGTGAATTTGGAGGAAATCTCATTTCCTTCTAACCTTGTTTGTGCTGAGTTTTAAAGCTGGAGCAGCCAGTCTACCCATGTTTATGGGTCTTCTCTCTAATCAGACCTAATGAGCCTTGGTCACTCTATCCAGAGTCTCCTTTATTTGGAAATTTTGTGCAGCTGACACTCATGACTTTTATCATGGTTTTATTAAAATTATACACAAACTGAAATCATTTTAACACGTTTTATACTGAACAATTAAAGATTCTGATGTTTTGATAGAAAAAATTTTCTAGTAGATTTGTCATTTTTAACTGTAACCTTTTACTGCTGCTCTCTCGACTGAAAACTGACCAAATATCCGAGTTTAGGTCTAAACTTAATGAGTTCTAAACTTTACAATATCTATAGTTTCTCTGTTCAGGAGTGTCCCAGGAAACAGCTGTTATTAATAACGGCGTCCTTTAGTCTGTAAACATTTACACATCAGCTTGTTCTGGCAGTTACTACTTCCGCTCCACCTTAAATGCAGTGGCACTTAAATGCATTTAAGGTGGAATGGAAAACAATTAGAGGCCAACTTGTGAAGTAAATGTGAGTGAACGAAAGGTCTTAGTTCGGTACTTTAGCTGTGATGTTAAAGTTTAGAAAAGCAACTAATGTGAGCTTCTCAAACTCCTTTATCTCAAGTTTGCAACTTTCCGTTCCACCTTAACCTCTTCCATTCCACACTAAATACAGCGGTTATGTTCAAATGAAAGGAAACCAACCTAAACCAATCTGATTATAGTCATCCTGGAAATGTTTACTGACTAACATGAAACCAAACCATATTTTAAACAGATGAACCATTACCTTCTGAGCTAAACGCTGACTGTTATCTGACCTTCGTAACTATAAGGAGGTGGACTCTGGAATGGAAGACGGTGTCAATAAGTCTCGCGCTGTGTCTGGGAGCCTGTAGTTAATGTTCTTTGACAGTTTATAACCAAGTTTTCAAACCGTTATTACTACCCTAAATTTTACTGTGAAACTGATAACTGTAGTGTTTACTTTCTGTACAGCATTACTGCAGTAAAACTGTAGACTCCTTGTTTCCTTTTCAGAGGGGATCTGACGAACTCTTTTCCTCCTGCATATCCAACGGGCCATATATCATGAACTCAGGAGCAGGTATGTGTTTGCACAGTGAAAGCTGCAGGTTCATTTCCTCATTCAGTGTCTCTTCTGCATGCTGCAGGTTTGCAGTCATTATAAAGAATGTTGTCCTTGATTTTATAGTGATCCTTTGTCTTTCAGCTAATGGAAATGACAGTAAAAAGTTTAAAGGGGACAGCAGGAGCCCAGGCATTCCATCTAGAGTCATCCACGTTCGAAAATTACCCAACGACATAAATGAGGCAGAGGTGATTTCCTTGGGACTCCCGTTCGGCAAAGTGACAAACCTGCTGATGCTCAAGGGGAAGAATCAGGTAGGTGTGCTGTTGAATTATGTGCAAATGCACACACAGTGTATCTTGCAGACACAGCAGTGCTGCTGGAGTGTTAAAACCCTGTGTCCACTCACTGTCCACTCTATCAGACACTCCTACTGAGTGTCTCCACCTTGTAGATGTAAAGTCAGAGACAGAAGCTCATCTGTTTCTGCACAGTTTGTGTTGGTCATCCTCTAGTCCTTCATTAGTGCTCACAGGACGCTGCCCACAGGACACTGTCGGCTGGACATTTCTGGTTGGTGTATTGTTCTCTGTCCAGCAGTGACACTGAGGGGTTTAAACACTCCAGCAGCACTGCTGTGTCTGATCCACTCGTACCAGCAACACACACTAACGCACCACCACCATGTCAGTGTGACTGCAGTGCTGAGAATGACCCACCACCCACATCATAGCTGCTCTGTGGTGGTCCTGTGGGGTCCTGATCATTGAAGATCAGGGTGAAAGGAGGAGAATAAAGTCTGCAGAGAAACAGATGAACTACAGTCTGGAATTATAGAACCACAAAGAGCTCCTGTATGATCAGAGGAGCTGATAGAGTGGACAGAGAGAGGAGAAATAACTTCTCATCTAAAACCTGTTCTGGAATGTGTTCCATATTCAGGCTTTTCTGGAGATGAACACAGAGGAGTCCGCTCAGACGATGGTCAGCTACTACTCTTCAGTCACCCCAGTCATCCGAAACCACCCAGTCTTCATGCAGTACTCTAATCACAAAGAGCTGAAGACGGACAACTCGCCCAACCAAGTGGTGAGTAAGGTGCAGAATACAGCTGTGAGGTTAAGCTTGTGTTTTTAGAGATGTCATTATTACTGGTTAATGGTGTGTGTGTGTGTGTGTGTCCTGCAGAGGGCGCAGGCGGCGCTGCAGGCAGTGAACGCAGTCCAGACAGGCAGCATGTCTCTGAGCAGTGTGGAAGGAGGTTCAGGGACACAGAGCCCTGTTCTCAGAGTCATTGTGGAGAATCTATTCTACCCAGTTACTCTGGAAGTCCTGCATCAGGTATTCCTCATTCAGCCCTGCTTAAATCGATGTGTCCAGCTGCAGATGGGGACGGGTTAACTGCTCATTACACAAAATGCTGTTCTCACACTACACCACACATCACTCTGAGCTGCTATGGACTTTGTGGACTTAATTAGGGTATGAGCTTATCGTACAAATGAAAACCTTTAGAGCTCCAGGCCATTTCTGCAAGAGTTCAAACTCGCCAGGTGTCGAGCGGTGGGCAGCCATAGAGTTAAGAGCCTTGCCTGTGGGGACTTCAGTCATGCCCTTCGAGTTCAGGGCACGAAACTGGCAACCTTCCCGTCAACAGGCCACGGCTGCCTGTGCAGCAGGACCATGCGTTGGCAAGGATGCAAACAAATCCCAATTCTCTGCAGTGTGTTTGTGGCCTAAGAGTTCAAAAGGTCAGCCTCCAACATGTCCCGTGGGTTAAATGGATGGATTACTGTAATATTTAACAGGATTAAATGTGGAGATTTCATACAGGTTCCCACCTCCTTTTTCCACAGGCTCTTCTCGCTCTGATGTACTGAACATTTGATGTGATTTCCTCCATATTTTGCCTGCTTTTAAATGGAAAATGATCTGCAGGGTCTTAAGTCTAATCTGATGTTTTTGTGGTTTTGTAGATCTTTTCCAAGTTCGGCACAGTGCTGAAGATCATAACCTTCACCAAAAATAACCAGTTCCAGGCTCTGGTTCAGTATGCTGATGCAGTGACTGCCCAGCATGCCAGACTGGTGAGTACTACAGCAGCTCTTTGATGCGTGATGGTGACCAGTTGTTGGGCTAGGGAATTGGGTTTCAAAATGGTTCCCAGTCTATGACCCTTACCCTAAATATACAATACCCAAAATACCCTAACAATACTACAGTTACAGCAGCGCTCCTAACCCACTACAGTTCCCAGAACACCGTGCAAATCCAATGGCTTATAGCTCAAGGCATCCATCTGGTGTGCGTGCTTGTGTAATTACCGTGTTAATCCTGTTAGGATTTTAATTGTCCAGCCGTAGAATAAACCTGGATAAGGTGTCAAAATGGTCTGGAATCAGGACTAGTCTGTTAATGTTAAATCACTGTGGTTCCTGTCTGATCATCGTATGTTTCCACTGTAGGCTCTAGATGGACAGAACATCTACAATGCCTGCTGCACTCTGCGTATCAGTTTCTCCAAACTGACCAGCCTGAACGTGAAGTACAACAACGACAAGAGCCGAGACTACACTCGCCCGGATCTGCCCACCGGCGACAGCCAGCCCTCTCTCGACCCTCAGACCATGGCTGCCACGGCTTTCAGTAAGAGCGCTGATGAAGCTGGACTAGTTGTGGTTCTGTGTAACTCAGAGAAAGTCCGTCATGTTCTCTCTCTTCTCCTGCAGCTGCTCCCGGTATCATCTCCGCAGCTCCATATGCAGGCGCTCATGGGTTCCCGCCCACATTTGCCATTCAGCAGGCAGCAGGTTGGTCTCTGCTTACACTTGCACTGAAGCTGTAAGGGTGATGTCATATTGACCTCAGTCTCGTCCACTCGGCCAACACTGGGCGTGAACCCTCTGGTCTGTAGTCAGTCAAATCCTAAGGTTTTCGATAAATTAAACGGTAGAATCCATCAACCAATCAGCATTAAGCAATCAGGATCAAATTTGAACGTTATGTTCCTGTAGGTCTTCCTCGTAACTTGTGAAGTTTTTACAAATGTGGCCACTTGGGGGCGCTCCATTCTGCTCTGCTGGAGTTCAGAAATGGCGTTAGATTCCAAATCCTCACTGGTGACTGTAGATGACCAGAGTTAAACTGGTTTGTCACAAACAGCTGTTCTGATAAACTGGTTATATTAACCCCCATTAGACATTTCTTATTTTTGCACTTCTGCATATCATTATTATAAGTCACTGTCTGTTTTGCAGTGGAACGAATGTATAAACAAATGTAAACTGCAATCAACAGTGTACTTCTGTCCATGTTTATAGATCAGGCATCAGGAGTCACATGATCAAGCCTGTTAAACATTTCCGAACAGCTCCACACTGATGTTATACTAACTCTGACCTTAAACTCTACTTCATCACCTAATAGTCCTGTGCCTCCCCCTCAGGTCTGTCTCTGCCTGGTGTCCCTGCTGGAGCTCTGGCCTCTCTGGGTGTCCCTGGCGCTGCCGCCGCTGCTGCCGCTGCGGCCGCTGCCGCTGGACGCCTCGGCCTGTCTGGCCTCAGTGCCGGAGGACACAGCGTTCTGCTGGTCAGCAACCTGAACCCAGAGGTTAGTGCTGCACGAGTTGGCTTACAGCTGTAATTTTATCAGTCAGCCTGAACAAGGCTGTCTGCTCACAGGAGCATTTAAAGTAGTTTTAAAGGTAGCTTTGGATGTTAAAAGCACTTTCAGTTTCACTTTATTAGCTTTTTGTCTGTTAGAGGGGAAATCCACCAACCTTTCTATTCATTCCCTCAATATCTGCAGAACGTGGTTTGTTATTGAACTACTGACCATTTGTTCTTTACTCTTCATGATTTAGTGAACCTACTCATGATGTCACTAAAATAGTGTCTGATCTAAAACGATGGATTATAGTTCTGCTCTTCTGGAATGCAGATCTCCACTGTGATTGGATGTAAATCTCCATTTTAATCTCCAGCCGTATGTTAGGGGTGTAACAGTAAAATCGACTTAAACAAAAATGACTGAAATAACTGACGGTAAGCTTGTCATTCTCTCCACTGTGAGTGGATTCATGTCCCCATAACATACTACCGTGTATGTTGTCATGTAAAATATTCAATTAATCCTGATATTTGAGCTCATGTTACCCAGAACTTGGATGGTACTCTTTCAGAATTTGAGTTCAGACTAACACCGCCTTAATGAGCTGAAATGTCCTTTTAATGCTCTACAGTCTGTATTAACCTCCGGGAGGTGCTGTACTGCATCAAATGAAGCAAACTAGAACGTACCATACTTGTACTCTGGTTCTTGACCTGGTTCTGTTCGGGTTTGTAAGAACCTTGCCCACCGTGACATCGAAACGTGGTACGATCTAAACCATGACTTCGTGGTGAAACCGCAAGCAGTCTGTGGAGCTTTCAGAGCCTCAGACGTCTGCTTCCATTCACCACAGTCAACTACTCTGACTGGGTCAGGTTATCTAGAACGGCCCGTTTCACACTAAGCCTGCTAAACCCACTCTGAACTTACGGTGGAGTTCCCCTTTAACGGCAGACTTTTTTTGCAACTATTTGCAGCCTCTTATCCGTAACTGTCGCTCATTTCATTCCATTCGGCTTCCCTTAAACAGTGTTTAAAAGAGAGGAGGAATGACTTCCTCGAAGCATTTGAACTGGTCTGAAACATGTTTCTGTTTATAGCCTTTCTTTAGAGCTGTGATTTGATATTGTCTCTTTGCCTTTTTCTGTATTTCATTGTTAATCTTTTCTCCTCTCTCTTTTTCTTAGTGTTCCTCTAGTGAGAGGCATTTAATTTAGAGTTCTGCTGACTGGAACACTACATTTCTTTGTGTATACTGACCTTGTTTTTTTTACTTCCTTTTCTCCTTGTTTCTCTCCCTACCCCTTCCCCTCCCCTCCCTCCTTTGTTGTTTTAATATCTTCATCTGGACTCTCTTTTTTTTTTTTTTTTGCCAACTGACTGCACGTCCTTTTTACTCCCCCTCCAAACTCAACTGATACCACCCTCCTCCCCTCTCATTCATTATGATATCGGACTCTGCCTCGCAACACATTTACCCACAAACGACGACCGACAAACCCAACCATTCCATTTTTCTGTGCTGGATGTCCTCCTCCTTTATGTATCCCCCTCCTCCCCCACCTGCCTTTCCATCATGAACAAATATCTCCCACCTTCATGATCCTACCACCGTTTTTTCGCCATTGTGGAACTGCCTCGCTGTGGACATGTTCAACCTCCACTCTCCTGCCTCCGATCTTTTTCCTGTCCCTTCCTCCCTCCGCTGCCTTCCTCTGCTGTCTTTAAAGAGCGTTACGCCCCAATGCCTCTTTATTCTTTTCGGTATGTTATCATTGGCATCTTCCTTTTTTAATTACCCTTTTTTGTGTTTTCATATTTTAACTGTTCTGTCTTTTTAAAATTTTAAATATTTTTATGGTTTGTTGGTTTTCACGTGAAAACGGTGACAAGATGCAGCATTTCAGACCTTACTGTGTTTCTCTCACCTACAGATACACTCATCCTTACTCCTCAGTGTATATCACAATACCTACATTTAGAGTGATATACACTGAGGAGGAGGAGCTACAGTCTCTCATTAGGGTGAATATTAATAACAATGTAGGTATTGTGATATACACTGAGGGGAGGAGCTACAGTCTCTCATTAGGTGAATATTAATAACTCAAATGGGTATATTGTGATATACACTGGAGGAGGAGGAGCTACAGTCTCTATTAGTGAATATTAATAACTCTGAAATGTAGGTATTGTGATATACACTGAGGGGGAGGAGCTACAGTCTCTCTGAGGTTGAGATTCTTTTAAACCATGTATCTGTTTTCCAAAGTCAGTTGTAGCTACAAAGAACACCTGAGTCTGAAGTGAGTCGTCTGCAGTGCAGATGTTCTAAGCCTGGTTTGATCTTTTCTTTGATGCTTTATTTACTGTAAACTGAATGTGGTCCAGAAGTCTGGGAATGAAGTGTTGCATCTTTTTGCTCGATTATTAGATTGTACTCTTACTTCCATCCAGATTAAAATTTTACGGCATCTTCAGGGATTTGCATGGTTTGTTTTTGCATGTTCCTACAATCATCGTCCAGTTGATCAGTCCCTCTTAGACTAATGTAGTCTAGTCTGATTCAGGTCAAGACATCAAAACTGAATGGTAGAATGATGAGTTCAGAAGAACGGTCACTGGAGCCCCTGTTGGATGTAGACTTTAGAGAAGTGCATGCCGTTTTACAGTCATAACGTGAATCAGACTTTAGTCGTTGATGGTATAGAGTATTTGAACCACTGATTGAGCACAGTCGACCCCCGTGCTGTGAAGAAAACCTCTGCACATGTTTGTTTTTGGTTTTCGTAGGTGTGTATGGTGATGTCATGAGAGTGAAGATCCTCTTCAATAAGAAGGAGAATGCATTGGTGCAGATGGCAGATGGAACACAAGCCCAGCTGGGTAGGGTCACCTAAGAACCTTGATGAACATCTACAGTCGTGGTGGTTTTTAATGCATAAAACTTAGCAGTTTGTCCGTGTGTTTCCTTGAAGACGCCACACTGTCCTTACAGTAACCTGTTTTTCCTCCTTCAGCCATGAGTCACCTGAATGGGCAGAAGCTCCAAGGGAAGGCTCTGCGTATCACCCTGTCCAAACACACCACGGTGCAGCTTCCCCGTGAAGGCCATGAGGACCAGGGGCTGACCAAGGATTACAGCAGCTCTCCCCTTCACCGCTTTAAAAAGCCTGGCTCCAAAAACTACTCCAACATCTTTCCTCCCTCCTCCACCCTGCACCTCTCCAACATCCCGTGAGTTATGGCCAGTGGCGTAAAGTGCTCACGTACTCTTATGCGTTGATACAGAGTGGACTAGTCTGTTGGGTCATGGTTACTGTCTGACCTGTCTTTCTCTCTGTCTTCAGGCCTTCTGTTGGTGAAGATGATCTTAGAGAGCTGTTTCGGAGTTCAGGGGCAACGGTTAAGGCGTTCAAGTTTTTCCAGTAGGTTTCGATTTTTAATTTTGCTGTTACAGCCGTAGTATTAAGGAGTAGCTGGTCATATTCAGGCTTTTTTCCAAATGCAGCCCATCAGCAAAACATGTTTGTTGGACCATTATCTGCCATTAGTGTTTGGACAATGGGGGAAGCTTTGTTAATGCTGACTATAAATGGGGGTGGAGTCAGAAACCAGATAAACCAGTCTTTTGCAGGTTTTAACACTGACTTCTTTCCCTCTCACCAGGAAAGACCACAAGATGGCGCTCATTCAGATGGGCTCAGTAGAGGAGGCGATTGAGTCGCTGATTGAGTTCCACAACCACGACCTGGGCGAGAACCATCACCTCCGTGTTTCCTTCTCCAAGTCCACCATCTGAGGGACGTGGGAAGACCGGAGCCAAACGTTTTAGGAGCGGGAGAAAACGAGAGACTCACTTTAGACCAAACTTTAAGCCTTCCACAATTTATAATGCCGTGGATTTTCCACACGACACACTTTATCATTCCTTTTCTTATCTATAGTCACTGGTATGCTTGTCTATTTAAGATGCCACTTTTGAACCAATAGATCGGAGGAAACCTTGAAGACCCAGGGTTTTATTTGGGTTGCATTGGAGCTTTTCTCTGCTGGGTTTCCTCTTAGACCAGTGTAGTCTCTGTGGTGCAGATCAGGACTGCATTTCACCAGAGCTTTGAAGCTGATCCATCAGCGTTGAAGCCCATCTCTGACAGGTACAGCTCGGTTTGTCTGGTCTGTACGACGGGTATGTCGAATGTTGTCAGGTGACTGATTTTCAGTTTGATGTTTCAAACTTTCCACCAACTTTACTTTGACCCAGTCAGACATTTCAGATCAGACTTTCAGTTGGTGTTATAACTGGCACTGAAACACTTTCAGAGCTGGACCATTTTCACCAGAGGTCTGTTAATGTCATTTGTAAGGAATCCAACTGGCCAGCTAAACCAGATTCCCTGAATGTGATGCCAGATACCCAGGATTGAAACATCTGGATGTTCAGGTCAGCACTAAGACCGAAATTAAACAGGCTCAAGCAGATCCACAAAATCCAGACTTCCAGACCTTAATGACTGTTTTACCTTGTGAGGAAAAGTGTAACAGGACTGCTGTGAGAGCTCTGTATCCAGTTACTGAAGGTAATTCATACTGGAATTATTCATTAGCTCACTGTTATGGACATTGCAGATTCATTCTGGATTAAACACAGATCTAACCAGAATCACACACATTGCTCTGTATTTCCAGGACTAACTTTTCCAGCTCAAATAGGACTTATATACAAAAATATTGACAATTTGACTCGATTGCTGCTGTCCAATGAAAAACAAGTATCTCCTTTTTTGGGTCTAAATTCCTAGTTATAGTGACTACACTGCTGCTGATCTTTAATAGCAGCTACAGGGTTGTGTTTAAGATCAGCAGTGTAGTTACTGAAACTGTATCAGGAACACAGTCCGGTAGCCGGTATAAAGATCGGCAGCAGTGTAGTTACTGAAACTGTATCAGAAACACAGTCCAGTAGCCAGTATTAAAGATCAGCAGTGTAGTTACTGAAACTGTATCAGGAAACACAGTCCGGTAGCCGGTACAAGACTGTGCAGCAGGTTACTGAAACTGTCAGAAACACAGTCCGTAGCCGGTATTAAAGATCAGCAGTGTAGTTACCGAAACTGCATTAGAACACAGTCCGTAGCCGGGTATTAAAGATCGCAGCAGTGTAGTTACTACTGAAACCGATTAGGAACACAGTCCGTAGCCGGCATAAAGATCAGCAGCAGTGTGGTTACTGGAAACTGTGATTGTGAAACACAGTCCGGTAGCCGGTATTAAAGATCAGCAGCAGTGTAGTTACTGAAATTGTATCAGAAACACAGTCCGGTAGCCGGTATTAAAGATCAGCAGCAGTGTTGCTACTGAAACTGTATCAGAAACACAGTCCGCAGCCGGTATTAAAGATCAGCAGTGTAGTTACTGAAACTGTATCAGAACACAGTCCGTAGCCGTATTAAAGATCGGCAGCAGTGTAGTTACTGAAACCGATTAGAACATACAGTCCGGTAGCCGGTATTAAAGATCAGCAGCAGTGTAGTTACTGAAACCGGGGATTGTGAAACACAGTCCGGTAGCTGCATAAAGATCAGCAGTGTAGTTACTGAAACTGTATCAGAAACACAGTCCGTAGCCGGTATTAAAGATCAGCAGCAGTGTAGTTACTGAAACTGTATCAGAAACACAGTCCGGTAGCCGGTATTAAAGATCAGCAGTGTAGTTACTGAAACTGTATCAGGAACACAGTCCGGTAGCCGGTATTAAAGATCAGCAGTGTAGTTACTGAAACTGTATCAGAAACACAGTCCGCTAGCCGGTATTAAAGATCAGCAGCAGTGTAGTTACTGAAACCGTGATTGTGAAACATAGTCCGTAGCCGGTATTAAAGATCAGTAACAGTTACTGAAACTGTATCAGAAACATGAACCGTAGCTGGTATTAAAGATCGCAGCAGTGTAAAGCTACTGAAACCGTGATTAGAAACACAGTCCGTAGCCGGTATTAAAGATCAGTAACAGTGTAGTTACTGAAACTGTATCAGAAACACAGTCCGTAGCCGGTATTAAAGATCGCAGCAGTGTAGTTACTGAAACCGTATCAGAAACACAGTCCGGTAGCCGGTATTACTGATGGTTTCAGTTATTTTACTGGTGCTGCTCTTTAACTTCCTTCTAAAGTTACCATTTTATACCTTCAAAACGGTGAAGGGAGGAGATGCCATTTTTCTTTGGACAGTGACAATATAAATAGAATGACTGAAATACTTTGTTGAATGTGTATCAACTATTCCTGCTGCCTGTCAGATGTGGTCTTCAACACATGACGCTGCTCACGGTGTTGGTGACCGTGGCGATTTTGTAGGGTTTCTGGGAAATACAGTCCTGGTTTGGGATCATAGCTTGGCTGCCTAGTTTTACACTGTGCCTCTGCACAAAGCTGAACCTGTCAGACTCGTACCACAGTTCTGGTACTTTATCTTTGGTGTTCTTTATTTTCCTTCAGCTGCCTTTCCAGAATGCCGTGCCTTAACTGGTGTTTGAAGAGCATCTTCTGTTCTGGCCTTAATGTTCGCTCTGAAACAGGACTGGGATCGTTTGCTTTACATCTATGGGTTTACATGGCAACTTCTAGAAGCCTTGTTTTCTGTTCTTAGACAGATTTGACTGCAGGTTCAACTAGTACAGTTTGCTGCTCCAGACGTCAGCATCGGTCCAAATTGTGATTAGGAGAAACAACGGTGGTTCCTATGGTAGTTCTACTCTATATGGGGTTCTTGTCTCCTTTATCTTTCCGTAAAGTTTTCCTCTACAGTGAATTTGTCGATTCTTTTCTTTTTTTTTTCTTTTTTTTTTAGATGCACATTTTTGTATCACTTCTATACTGTACAAGATCTATTTGGGCATTGACCCAGCGCAATCACTGTGCCTTAGCTAGCGTCTCCATCATGTTTGGAGACGCTGTTATTAGTCATTAGTGTCTTCGTTTGCCTCCACTGGTTCAGCAGTGTCTGTAGAGGCACTAAATACACGGCAGCTTACACCCGCAGCAAGCCTTACACACCGATTTACAGCCTTTTTACCTTCAGGGTTTCCTTCTGCAGAGGCGTAAAACAGCGTTTATCGCTCTTCATTCTGATACCCAGCTGTCAGTCTTAACGGTTACGTTCGCACAGCAGGAAAAGTGGCTCAAATCCATTGTTCAACCGTTCACACCGTCTTTTTACGTGGACTTTATCCGACGTTTGTCTGAACCGCTCACCATCCAGAAATTGAGCCGAAGCTCCGATTGTGAATGTTTGTTTCATCGTGTCCATCACTGGAGCAGTGGTGGAGCTGAAGGGTTGCGTTCTCACTCATGAGTCCAGCTGTTCAAGCTTTTGGTTTCTTTGAACTTCTCTTTAATTGTCGCTCTGTGTTCTCGCAACCTGCAGCTGCTTTCGGACATTCATTTGAAGCACATACGATACCAATACGAGCCAATTTAATTTGAACAATTTCCTCAAATATGAGGTCTGATCCTTTGCCCTCTCTGAACACCCTCACTTTCCCGTCAGTGCAGGTTTATGAGGCACGTCGAGTTGGATTTGAAGTTAAAATCACATTTCAAAGCTACATGTGAAAGAAAATGGCCTGAAAAATCAGATTGGGACCACTTTGCGCTGCTGTGTGAATGTATCTGAAGTTGTGGGGTTTGTTTTAATTTCGCCGTTGTAGCGAATTTTTTTGCCTCATTACGAGCTTTTTCCACCGTCTTAAAGTTGGGGTTGATGTGGCTGAAATATAAATTAAGAACCGCTGCCTCCGTATCAGTTCAGAATGAGATCCCACGATGCAGTTATTGATTCGATTTTAAATTCTGATGCCACTTGTTTCTTGGCCTGCTTCGTTCTTTGGTTAAGTAAATCGAACAGCTGTGACGGTGGAAATGGATAAAATGCTTTATTTGGTTACGTTGACTTTCGCCTTTAAGAGGTGCTTTATCTTCAGCTGTGACCTGATCGCAACGCTGGTCTATGGAAATTAAAATGTCGCTTCCCACCAGTTAAACACGATGTCTTAAAACTGAGTTTAAATCCTGGCTCGAGCCACGGGATTGATTTTTGGCACTTTTCCCCCACAAATCCCATCGTGAGGGAACAAAACGTTGATGTTTGTAGTTCCAACATTCCTGAAACACAAGAAACACGATTGGGTTTCAGAGCTAGAGCGGTTTAAAGCCCAAAGCCGTCTGAGTTGCCGTAGAGTTGTGAAATGTTTAATAGAGACCAAACCAAGCCTAGTCTTAAAGCGTAGAGGGTAGGTGCGCCCCCTGGTGGCTGTTTTCCTTTTGAAGCCCTGTTTTTGTTTGGAGGGATTTGGTATGTGGGGGTGACTGTAGCCTGTATATACTTACGGGGTCTTTTCTTTCCTTTTGTTGTTTTTTTATTGCCCCTCCTCCCCTGCCTGAATGTGGCGAATGCACAGCAGTACCTGTTTTTCCACACGTCTGTTTGTATATTTTGATAAAGGCATAAACTCAGCTCATTAGAGCGTTATGTTTTTTATTACACAGATTATTAAAGATATTCCAACACGAAGTGGAGCCAAGTGTAAATTCCCCGCCGACATTTATTACAGCCATCCTTTGATACCTGCTTCGTTCTTTTCTTACTTCAATAAATCCTTCGTTATTTCTCTTCCATCTCGTCTTCAGTTTCTGTTTTCTTTCAGTAACCCCTTCTGTTTCCACAGCTTTATACTCACCATCCATTACCTGCAGTTTCCTTTACCTTCATTTCACAACAGGGTTCTGAAAGTGGCCAGTGATGGAGAACAAGGCGGTGTTTCTGATAAAGTGGCCAGTGATGGAGCACAAGGAAGTGTTTCTGATAAAGTGGCCAGTGATGGAGCACAAGGCGGTGTTTCTGATAAAGTGGCCAGTGAGAGAATGTGCTGCTACAATGTTTAATGAGTGGTTGTGTACAGCAGGGGGCGCTCTTTACATCTGTATAAAGTTCATCCTCTGATGATCTTTTGTGAAAACATGATATTAATAAGAATATTCCGATTTTGAATCGGTAAACAGTGACCCTGTTAATGATGCTGTTCAGACTGTAAATATCAACAGTCAGAAATAGTTTGACTCAGTTCATCTACGTCACTGATGAATCATGTTGGAGACCCTGATCTGAAGAAGGACCTTTAGTTTGGAGAAGACTGGTCTTAAAGAACGACGTTATTCAGTCTGTTCTTCTGAAATCAGCTGTCAGGTCTGGATTCTCAGTTCTGATTTCATTACAACCTTCAGCTCTAATTTAAGAAGCTCTGCCTGTCCAGGCTGACTGTACACACGCTGTTTCAGTCTGAATTTCTGCTAGATCTGCTGTTTAGCAGTCAGAATAGGTTTGATCTGTCTGATCTACACTGTCAGTACTCCCTAACCAATCACGCACTGTCTGATCTACACCGTCAGTACTCCCTAACCAATCACACACTGTCTGATCTACACCGTCAGTACTCCCTAACCAATCACGCACTGTCTGATCTACACCGTCAGTACTCCCTAACCAATCACGCCTTGTCTGATCGACTCCATCTTTTCTCCCTAATTAATCGCGTGTTGTCTGATCTACACCGTCAGTACTCCCTAACCAATCACGTGTTGTCTGATCTACACCGTCAGTACTCCCTAACCAATCACGCCTTGTCTGATCTACACCATCTTTTCTCCCTAACCAATCACGTGTTGTCTGATCGACTCCGTCAGTACGCCCTAATTAATCACGTGTTGTCTGATCTACAACATCAGTACTCCCTAACCAATCACATTGATCGGATTTTATCTAATTGTTGCGCTTCATGATTCCCTAATTAACACACCTGGCCCTTTAAACATGAGTCTCGCCAGCTGATTGGCCCGGCCGTGCGCTGAAGCCCCGCCCCCGGCGGTGAGTGGGCGTGTCCGGTGCTCCGGTGGCGCAGGCGGGAGAGGGCGGCAGGCGAGCCGGGGAAGGTGCGCGACCTGCGGCTGCAGCGGGGACGGGTGTGTCGGTGTGTGTGTCGGTGGGTCGGTGTGAGGGTCGGTCGGGGCGCAGCTCAGCGGACAAGTTCTGAACATGCTCCTCAACATCTGCGCGTCAGAGGAGCCGCTGGAGAGGACGCGCTGGACGCGCTGAGGACTCCGGCTGATTGTTGCAGTGGTCAGAAGTGCGGTCCCTCCATCAGCCGCCTCCGCCTCCGCCTGTCCGATGGAGCCGCCGCCGCTGCTGCCTCTGCTGCTGCTGCTGCTGAGCTGCGGCTCCGCGCGGCCGGACGACAGGATGGTCTCCGACAGACACTCGGTTTACTGGAACAGCTCCAACTCCAGGTCAGAGCTTTAACTTCCAGCCGGAGCCAAACTCCCCGCTCCTCCTTAAACAGCGCGGAGCCCGAGGTGCTCCTCCTCACCAGCGCAGCGTTTAAGGTGGAGCGGAGAGTTCCACAGAGACCAGCCACCTGACTGCTGAGTGTTTACTGACTCAGCCTCACTCAGTACCTCACTCATCCTCAGTACCTCACTCAATACATCACTCAGCCTCAGTACCTCACTCAGCCTCACTCAGTACCTCACTCAGCCTCACTCAGTACCTCACTCAGCCTCACTCAGTACATCACTCAGTACATCACTCAGCCTCACTCAGTACATCACTCATCCTCAGTACCTCACTCAGCCTCACTCAGTACATCACTCAGTACATCACTCAGCCTGACTCAGTACATCACTCAGCCTCACTCAGTACCTCACTCATCCTCAGTGCCTCACTCAGCCTCACTCAGTTCATCACTCATCCTCAGTACCTCACTCAGCCTCACTCAGTTCATCACTCATCCTCAGTGCCTCACTCAGCCTCACTCAGTACATCACTCAGCCTCACTCAGTACATCACTCAGCCTCACTCAGTACATCACTCAGCCTCACTCAGTACATCACTCAGCCTCAGTACCTCACTCAGTACCTCACTCAGTTCATCACTCGGCCGCAGTACTTCACTCAGTACCTCACTCAGCCTCAGTACCTCACTCAGCCTCAGTACCTCACTCAGCCTCAGTACCTCACTCAGTACCTCACTCAGCCTCACTCAGTACCTCAAGCAGCCTCAGTACCTCACTCAGTGTCACTCTGCCTCACTCAGTAGCTCAGCCTCAGTACCTCACTCAGTCTCAGTACCTCACTCAGCCTCAGTACCTCACTCCAATAACAGACATCACAAACCATCACACCACAGCAGTTCACTACTTTTACCATTCTGAGTATTTCGTTACTGCTGGTAGTATTTCAGTGTTGAGCTGAAATGCAGGAATGCATTGACTCGTAGTTAATGAAGAAGTTAATTGTTTAATTAATTAAGTTGGTAAACGTGAATAAACTTATCTATCTAAACTATATCTTAAATGTCCTTATATACATTGTTTTATGATGATGAATATATTAGTACAACCTTTTCAACCCAGTTTACATAAAAAGTTAAAACGTCAGTTTTTAAACGTTACAGTTGATAAATGATTGATTAAAGAGTGAATGTTATTATAGGATGATGTGTTAACATTAGCTAATTAATAAATTACCAATAATAAAGTGAATGTTCGTTATTAGTAAATCAATCAATGCAATAGTGAAGTGATTAAATCAATAATGAGTACGTTTTAATAAGTAAATTAAATCTGCTAAGTTGATGAAATCAATGAGTTGATAATAGATCTTTAGTTTTTATTGGGTTTATTTTAATGATCTTTACGTGAAACTAAAGGGAATTAGTTTGAAGTTCTGTTTATTTATTAATCGTTTAAAGATTTGAAGTTCTTCGTAACGTTCCGAAGTTTCTCCGTTAGAGCTGAAACACTGCAGTTCTCAGCAGGGAAACGTCAAGGTTCTCCTGATACCTTTCGTAACGTATCCACTCCGTCAGGGAGACACTGTTATCAGTTTAACTGTTCACTCAGAAAACATCCTTTACTAGTTAGTAGAGAATAGAATCCAGAGCTTCCTCAAGCTTCGATGCTTCCAAACACAAATGTGAGGTTGGACCTCGACACCAACAACGGTCAGTAGAATTATAAGCCTTTAATGAGTTCAATGCTCTGAAAGAGACGATCTGTGTTCTGTTCACACTTCAAAGCTAAAATCACTGTCCACTCCTGAGGGTCTCACGGTACGTGTCCCCTCTGACCGTGGTGCTTTTCCTCGCTGGTTACTGAAGCTGAAAATACGCCTTTTAAACGTTGATCATAAGCCACCGTGCAGACTGTAGGTGTGGTTTGTTGTTGTTTTTTTCTCCAGACTGCAGCTCTTCTGACGGTGTCCTGTTATTTATGGCTTACAGTCAGCGCCGTCACATCTTTATTAATAATAGATTCAGCCCCTCTATTACACAAACAGTGGCCTACATCTGCAACTCTGACCACCTCCCCCGCTGTACGTCCCATACAGGTCACAGGCTTTTACGTACACACGGGGTAGTCGTGGCCTGGGCTTCAGGGAACCAGCTGTGACTGGACGGTTGCTGAACTGGCAGGACATGACTGAAGTGTGCTTAAGCAAAGTATTGAACTGCCCAGCTGCTCCTCGGGCACCATGGATAGGGCTGCCCACCGCTCCGGGCATGTGTGCTCACTGCCCCCTAGTGTGTGTGTGTGTGTGTGTGTGTGTGTGTGTGTGTGTGTGTGTGTGTGTGTGTGTGTGTGTGTGGATGGGTTAAATGCTGAGGACGGATTTCCCTGTGTGCAGCTCAGTGGTTCTATAAACACCTTTAGCTTTATATTCACACCTGAAAGTCTGGACCAAGGTTTGAATGGAGGTTCGCGTTTGTGTTACGTTGTTTTGTTTAGATGCGATTAGTTCTGCACTAAAGAACTTCACTCGTCCTGTATTCATCACCTATGTGGGCGGAGTATCCTTATACTAGACACTGATTGGTTTGCAGAGGGAAGTGCGTGTGTTGTCATTACCATAAGTTGTGCGTTTCTCGGACTCCGTTAAAGTACGTGAGCGTGGCGGAGTGTTTATAAATAAGGCTTAAACTACAGTTACAGTAGATACAGGGATCACCAGCATGGCCTGTTACACCCGTACTGCTGCAGGACACGCGTCCACGTGAAGGGGAGTTGGGTTTCGGCTCAGTGCCGGTTCTTTTCATCTCCTGACGTTTGATTTGTAACGACGGCTCATCGATGGCCTCAACTTCCTGCAGTTGGTCCGAAAGTCCAAACCATCTAAAACAGCATTTTCACACTGCAGATCACCATCGTCCAGTTCCACCTCTAGCCTTTGGTTCACATCTTCATCCGTGACTTTCACACCTGCTATTTTGGTTCAGACCAAACTGAAATACCAAACAGGGTAGGTATGAGAGCGCCCTGTGGTGTGATTCTTTAGTGGTTGCTATGGTATCCCAGATGCTTGTTCACGTGTGTCTTTGAGTCGCTGTGACATAAGCAGGGTCCAAAACTTTTGCACCCTATTTATTCTGACGGGAAAAGTCTGCAAAAAACACGGTAAACATCCGTCGGGAAGAGCAGCAGAATGTGACTCGGGAAACCGTATGGTCGTGTAATAAATAAATAAATGTCGTAAGCGCTGGGCTTCTCAAGGGCCGGTAAAGTGGACGCGTCACCTCCGCACTTCAAGGGTACCTGCGTCGGGTATTCTCTCATTGACATGGACGGTCCGTCGGGTGGACGTCAGCCTAACGTCTTGTGACAGGCGGCTCCTCAGGTGCAGGCCCGGCCGGCTGTATAAACACTCCGCAGGCGCTGTGGCGTCTGCATGCGGCGGCAGTCTGCCCGGGTTTAAAATATTAAAGAGGCTCAGAGGAAGATTTCTTTTCTAGCGCTCGGCAATTACAGCCAGCTCAATACCACAGCAGCCTGCCTCGCCTCGCCTCCCTGCCTCCAATATACACAGCCCCAATCCTCCGCCACAGCTGGAGAAGTGAATCCTCCACCTGCGTCAGCTTCAATCTGCGGGTGCAGCGCTGCTCAGGTGAGTGAGGTGAGGGGCGCGAGGGACCTGCTCCTCATAAACACCCGAATTCAACCGACTGACCTGCTGCCGGACTGCCTTACGGCCCATTAAAGGCCATACCATTTGCACATCTGTGTCATTAGAAGGGGTGTCCACAAACTTTTGGACACCCCTTCTAATGACACAGATGTGCAAATGCACACACAGCTTGTCTGGTCCCTGTAGAGATGTACTGCCAATAGAATAGGACTCTCTGGAGCAGATAAACAATCGTGACTCTATTGTCTCCATGTCTAATAGCAGGTGTGGACTAGAGGGTATAAAGACCCCCAGCATTGAGCTGTGGAGCAGTGGAACCGTGTTCTCTGGAACGATGGAGCACCAGTTTGGACTTGATTCTTCAGTCAGAACCCTGGTTCTATCCATTCCTCCTTGTTCTAAAATCTTTCTGCAGAACAGAGCAGTGGACGCCCCCTGCTGGGGAGGGGGTTAGGCTCTCAGGGCAGATCAGAGCAGCTCACCTTCATCTCTGAGCTTCGGCCGAACCCTCTCTTCTCCTGAGCTTCTGAGAGGTGGCAGTGGGGGGAGGAGGTGCTCCTCTCAGTGCCACACAGCCGGCCTCTCAGGGGTCCTCGCCACTACAAGGAGATGTCCAGCTTTATAACCCTGGAGGGCCAGTCTAATCCCCCCATTTATCCTTCAAAAGATCCCCCCTGATTTTCCCTTCACTCTGTCTGTCTGTCTCTTCTGTCTGTCTCTCTCTGTCTGTCTGTCTTATATATCTCTCTCACATGTCCTCTCTCTGTCTATACATCTCTCTGTCTGTCTCTGTCTGTCTCTCTGTCTCTCTCTCTCTGTTTCTCTCTCTCTCTGCCTCTCTCTCTCTCTCTCTCTCGTCCTGCTCTGTGTGAGAACTGGCTGAAGTGTTGGTTGTGGTTCTCCAGCTTCTTCTTCTACTGAAGGAACACTGCTGTTGTGGAGGAACGGGATCTGGAGGTTCTGTTATTCCTACCGGGATGCAATGAAGTGTAATCGGTCATCAGACGCTGCTCTTACACAGAACCTTCATCTGTACTGATCCTAACGATGTGTAGCTGGTTCTGATGTAAGAGCCTGAAACACCCGAGGACACGCTTAGAACAACCAGCACTCTTTCAAAGGGGAATGCTAGCTATGTAGGAACACCTAGACTTCTTTATAGGGGTGGTGGGAAAGCTCGGGACACCGCAGTGACCACACACACACATATTTTATTTACTTTCCAAACCCACCAGTGAAGCTCCACCTGATGGTGGTGGTGATGATGGTGATGGTGATGATGGTAATATGATGATGGATGGTGGTGGTGATGATGGTGATGATGATGATGGTAATATGATGATGGTGGTGGTGATGATGGTGCTGATGGTAATATGTTGGTGATGGTGGTGATGATGGTGATGGTGGTGGTGATGATCGTAATATGATGATGATGGTGCTGATGGTAATATGTTGGTGATGATGATGGTGATGGTGGTGATGATGATGGTGATGGTGGTGGTGATGATCGTAATATGATGGTGATGATGATGATGATGATGGTGCTGATGGTAATATGTTGGTGATGGTGATGGTGGTGGTGGTGATGTTAATATGATGATGATGGTGGTGATGATGATGATGATGGTGGTGGTGATGATGGTGGTGATGATGGTGGTGGTGATGGTGGTGGTGATGATGGTGGTGGTGATGATGGAGATGGTGGTGGTAATATGATGGTGGTGATGATGGGAAAATAGTGGAGAATCTGATCTAATACAGTTTCTTTAGGGACTACTTTTTGCCGCGTTACACCTTGATCCTACGCCCTCCACTCCACCAGGTTAATATGATCATAAAAACCCGTTTTAGATCCAGAACCTTCAGAACTCAGTTAAACAGTGGGTCGAGTATCAGGCCGTGTTTAATCACCTTCTGAGAGGAGCTTTTAGAACGAAGAGAATTCTGAAAAGTTTGAGTTTCCCTGTGCTGTGTCTCCGGTCAGTGCTGTGTCTCCGGTCAGTGCTGTGTCTCCGGTCAGTGCTGTGTAGGGGGTTGGGGGGGTGTTATATGGTGGGACACGAAGATTCCAGATTGAAACACATTTGTCTCCTGTTGCTCGTTTGTGCTGCACCACAGGCAGCTACACCTGGGAGGCTGTATTCCCTCCTTTCTGTGTGTGTGTGTGTGTGTGTGTGTGTGTGTGTGTGTGTGTGTGTGTGTGTGTGTCAGTGATATCAATTTCCTTGTGTGAGATGAAATAGGCGAGATTTTCCAGCTGTTTTTGCCGGTAGGCGTCTTGCTGTCCTTCTGATTGGGTGTTTGTCTTTTTCACGGCAGTGACTGAAGATCCAGTGACGGTTTCAGTTTCAGACGATTCTAATAACTCCGAGGATGTGATTGATTATTTCTGATTGATCTATTCCTGTCTGTGCTGCTGTGTAAACACACTTACTGTCATAATCCGATCTGGAGTTGAAGAGTGAACGTTCATACGGCTGTAAACAGTTCTATTCCTGTAACTCGTCTGGAGCTCATTCATTAATTAGTTTATAGCTAATGATGTCGGAGTGTCTCTGTATTTCTTTAGTGTTAATTATGTCCCACTGCAGAGGAAGGGTGTTTTCAGATTCAATACGACTGTCTGGAATTCTGTATGACTGGAATCCTGAAAGATTGTGTGGAATTCTGTATGACGTGGAAATGTATGTGATTGTGTGGAATTCTGTAAGATTGTGTGGAATTCTGTATAACTGGAATCCTGAAAGATTGTGTGGAATTCTGTATGACTGTGGAAATTTATGTGATTGTGTGGAATTCTGTAAGGTGTGTGGAATTCTGTGGCTGGAATCCTGAAGGTGTGTGGGTCTGTATGACTGTGAAATGTGTGATTGTGCGATTCTGTAAGATTGTGTGGAATTCTGTATGACTGGAAGTCTGTAAGATTGTGTGGAATTCTGTATGACTGTGGAATTCTGTATGACTGTGGAATTGTGTGTGATTGTGTGGAATTTTGTATGACTGTGGAATTGTCTGTGATTGTGTGGAATTTTGTATGACTGTGGAAGTGTGTGTGATTGTGTGGAATTCTGTATGACTGTGGAAGTGTGTGTGATTGTGTGGAATTCTGTATGACTGTGGAGTTGTGTGTGATTGTGCGGGTATGACTGTGGGTGTGTGTGAGTGTGTGGAATTATGTCCTCCTGCTTCAGTGTTGGATGTTTTCAGTGGTTCTCAGCTGAAGATGTTCCCAGGGGGCAGCAGCCCAGATCTTCTGACATGACGGGAATAAAGCATGTGCTGGAAGACAGACGCTTGTATCCGAGGTATCCGAGGACATGAAAGTGCAGCTCAGTGTGTAAAAATAGCTGTTCCTTTGGCTTTAGGTTTTTAGCCAGAAGGACACACTCCTGCGTAAAGTGTGTGTTTCCAGGCTGGCTGGCGGCATGGCGTGGGGCGTCTCAGCCTCTCGCTGCTGGAACTTCAGTTTGGAGAATGAAGCAACTTGCTGAGGTTTATGCAGCTGATTGAAGTGGGTTCTTCCTTGATTGCCTGTAGCGTGTGCGGGTTCCTCCCCGGAGAACGCTGCTTTCATTTCTGTAAGCAGTTTGAGCGTTTCTGGGCCGTGGAGAGCTGAGCTGTTCAGCACAACCCGACTGCATCTCTGTTTACGGTGTAGGCCGGTAATGAGAACGTCAGCCGCTCGCAGTGCCCGAGTCGTAAAAGCACTATAATCTCCCACAATGCACTCTGTTAAACACTGCTCCTCAAATCTTTAATGTATCAGATACTGAACCTCACTGTGTGTGTGTGTGTGTGTGTGTGTGTGTGTGTGTGTGTGTGTGTAGCGGCTTGAAGTGGTGTTGTAGAAGTAAGCTTGTAGAGATGGGGTGGTGTGTGTGTGTGTGTGTGTGTGTGTGTGTGTGTGTGTGTGTGTGTGTGTGTGTGTGTGTGTGTGTGTGTGTGTGTGTGTGGTGCAGGGGGCAGAGGCAGGGGTTGTTTTGATGTGTGTGTGTGTGTGTGTGTGTGTGTGTGGGGGGCAGAGGCGGGGTGGCGGTGTGTGTGCAGGGGGCAGAGGCGGGGTACCAGTGTGTGTGTTTGCAGCGCTGCTCTGTGTGATTTCTCTCAGACTTAATTTGTAATTCTGTCGGTTTGTGTCAGAATCACTTATACAAGAGGTGTGTGTGTGTGTGTGTGTGTGTGTGTGTGTGTGTGTGTGTGTGTGTGTGTGTGTGTGTGTGTGTGTGTGGAGAGGTCAGATTCTACCGAACCACTAGACACCGTTAGACTGAGGAGTTTTGGTCAGAGACACACAAAGGGACAGACAGACAGACAGACAGACAGACGGGCAGAGAGGCAGAGGAGCAGACAGAGGGACAGAGGGGCAGAGGAGCAGACAGAGGGAGCAGACAGAGGGCAGAGGAGCAGACAGAGGGACAGAGGGGCAGAAGGGAGCAGACAGGGGGACAGAGGGTGTTTTGAGATGTGGTTCTGCTTTAATTCATTTAAATTCTTACTGTATAGTTATACACTCTGTCTGTCTGTCTGTCTGTCTATAATGTGTTTATATTACAGTCGGTTGGTCGTTTTTCTACCCAAACCTGCTGTGCAAAACACATGCGCACACACACACACACACACATGCACACACACACACCACACACACACACACGCACACACAGTGGTGTATTGATGATGTAAGTGATTGATGGGGGTGGTGGGAACTCACTCACGCAGGTGGAACTCTTTGACGTTCTAGATGCCTCCAGACGACGCCATTGATCCTGCCAGATTCAGGCATGCATGAACTTCTCATTTCTCAGCCTCGGGTTCCCCTGAGTTCCTTGTGCGCTCTCACACACAGACACACACACACACACACACTTGCGCTGCTGTGGCTCGTAATTAAGACTGTTGTCACAGGGTAAAACTTGAACAGATTGGTTATTGATTCAGCCTCCGTTTCACAGGTACACGTTCTAGCCAGAGGCAGCTGTTACACACCAGCAGCACCAGTAGGTTTGGTGTGAGGAACTCCTCCATCACGCTGCAGATCCAGTTCCCCCAGCAGGGTTAATTTACTGATTTCTGTACAGATGTTGTCCTCGGTCTGATTACAGCGCGCTGATTGTTCTGACGTAGCTGTGGGTTCTGCTGACTGAGAACCAAATGAAACAGGCTTCTCACGCTGACTTTTCTTTCTCTGATGATCCAGATGTTTCCTGCTGTTAAATATTGGAGAGATTCTAAATGAAATGGATCCTATCATATTTCTAATTAACCTCCAGAACTCGTGGCTGATTTGGTGGGATGTTTTTGTAGTTTGAGGTTTTTTATTGGAGACACTCACACTTTTAATTCCAGGAGACGCTGAACACCCGCTTACGTTTGGCTATAATGAATGGTTATTAAATGAATGCTCGGTTTATTTTAGAAATCCTTTTGGAAATTGATCATCCAGGGAGTTTTGAGCTGAAAATACAATAATTATGATGAATTCTTTGTAATGATTAGATGACGAGCATAATTATAATTATAACTTATTATTCAAAATACCTGATACGGGTCCAATTACAATAAAAAACAATGAAAATAATAAAGGACATTCAGATATTTATCTATCCGTATTAACCACTCTCAGGACTTTTATTCTGAAATTTCAGTCAGTGTGATCAGAGCCTGTGTGCAGGTTAAGCATCAGCCCCTCCCCCTCTCTCTGATCAGTCAGAGTCTGTAAAATGCAGGTTGATCATCAGCCCGCCCCTCTCTCCTGATCAGTCAGAGTCTTGTATGCAGGTTGATCATCAGCCCGCCCCTCTCTCTGATCAGTCAGGGAATCTGTATGCAGGTTGAGTCGGCCCCGCCCCCTCCTCTCCTGATCCAGTCAAGTCTGTATGCAGGTTGATGTCAGCCCCGCCCCTCTCTCCTGATCAGTCAAGAGTCTGTATGCAGGTTGAGTATCAGCCCGCCCCTCTCTGATCCCAGTCAGAGTCTGTATGCAAGGTTGATCATGGCCGCCTCTCTCTGATCAGCCAGAGTCTCTGTATGCAGGTTGATCATCAGCCCGCCCCTCTCCTGATCAGCCAGAGTCTGTATGCAGGTTGATCATGTTCACGTGGTCAGAGCAGTAAACATGCACTGGAAGCTCCTCTGATATTTAAAATGGGATTTAATTAAGTTGGAATTCAGTGAACTTGAGCTGTTTTCTGAGATTAATTACTGACTGATAAATACTTTTCTGATTTCTTGGTGAATAAAAAGTACATCAAACGACGAAACCGTCTCACAGAATTTGTCTCGGGTTCTAAAGGTTAGGGAGGGGATTTGTTCTGTTTATTGTAACAGTATTAGGATTATTGTCTGAATAAAGAGTGTAGCCTCGAGGATCTTCGTGTAAACTTAGCAGCAGGTGTTCTAGACGTGAGCTGGATGCTTGGTAACCATTCTAACTCCACTTCTCCATGTCTTTCTTCTCCCGTTTTCCTTTGTCAGCTCTCTCTTCCCTCCAGCGAGGAGAAAAAACGCTTCTCTTTGTAGTGAATATGACCCTCCTATACCCTGCCCTGCAGCTGCTGTGCGTACGCTGCTGTAGGGTGCTTAAGAAGTGTGGAAGTGCGGAGAGGATGGAGGTGTTCAGGCCAGAACCAACCCGGCTGAAAAGAACATCAGTGGGTTTGATATCAGAGAGCAGAGGGTCCGGCCTCCATCATATGATCATTATAGAGCATTATAGAGCGCCTCCTACGCTTCCTGTAGTGTATTACAGTCTGTCAGAATGAGCATTTGGATCATATGAACATTATAAAGCGTTATAGAGCACCCCCTATGCTTCTTGTAGTGTATTACAGTCTGTCAGAATAAGCGTGTGGATCATATGATCGTGCCTAGAGCATTATAGGCGCCTCCTACACTTCACATGAGTGTATTACAGTCTGTCCAGAATAGGCGTGTGGATCATATGATCTGATATAGGCGTTATAGAAGCGCCTCCTCTCGCTATAGTGTAGTACAGTCTCAACCAGAATAGTATGGATCCTTATAGACATTATATAAATGAATTATAGAGCGCCTCCTACGCTACCTGTAGTGTATTACAGTCTGTCAGAATGAGCGTGTGGATCATATGAACATTTATAGAGCGTTATAGAGCGCCCCGTACGCTTCCTGTAGTGTATTACAGTCTGTCAGAATGAGCGTGTGGATCATATGATCTCGATATAGAGCATTATAGGCGCCTCCTACACTTCTGAGTGTATTACAGTCTGTCAGAATAGCGTGTGGATCCTTACCAGTCGTGCCAGGCGTTATAGAGAGCGCCTCCCTAAAGCTTCCTGTGATGTGTGCAGTCTGTCAGAATGGCGTGTGGATCATATGAACATTATAGGCGTTATAGGCGCCTCCTCGCTTCCTGTAGTGTATTACAGTCTGTCAGAGGCCGGCGTGTGGATCATATAGACATTATAGGCGTTATAGGCGCTTCACTTCCTGTAGTGTATTACAGTCTGTCAGAATGGCGTGTGGATCATATGAACAACACCGGCGTTATGGGCGCCTCTCGCTACCTGTGAGTGTAGTACAGTCTGTCCAGAATGACGTGTGGATCATATGAACATTATAGGCGTTATGGCGCCTCCTACGCTACCTGGTGTATTACAGTCTGTCAGGAATGAGTGTTAATGGATCGCATATATGAACATTATAGGCGTTATAGAGCGCCCTACACTTCCTGTAAATATTACAGTCTGTCAGAGAATGGCGTGTGGATCATATAGACATTATAGGCGTTATAAATACCTACACTTCCTGTAGTGTATTACAGTCTGTCAGAATGACGTGTGGATCATATGACATTATAGGCGTTATAGGCGCTTCCACTTCCTGGTGTATTACAGTCTGTCAGAGAATAATGGCGTGTGGATCATATTGTATTATAGGCGTTATAGAGCGCCCTACACTTCCTGTGATTTTGCAGTTGCTGCAGTAATAGTTTGCACTTCAGTTTAGACTCAAGTGGAGCTTTTAGGACAACGAGATACTGCACAGGACTGACCATACACACACACACACATACATACACACACATACACACAGAGCCTGAAACTCCTTATCCCTCCTCAGATTAATCACAGTGGTGTCTTCAGAGGTTTGCTCTTATTATCCTTCAGCGACGGAGTAATAATTATTCCACCATAGAGAACTCCACCGGGCTTCGCTGAGTGTTTTTTGCCCTCCAGTGCTACTTAATTTACTTCTGTGTGGGCTGTTTATTAGTATAAGTGGAGATGTTGTGTGTGTGTGTGTGTGTGTGTGTGTGTTGTTGGTTTGACTGATCACATTATAGATAATGCAGAGCAGTGTTTTTACTCTTTAAACCCTGTATTTAAGTCCCCACATCAGTTCTTCACTCATGACTACATTACTGTCATCATTAACATCAGTTTCATAAGTCCTGGAGTAGAACCCTGTGGGTCTCCACTAGATACTCCAAACCAGATCATAACTCAAGTCAAGTCAAGGCTTTTTATTGTCATTGTGTCTGAGTGCAGGTACACAGTGTAACGAAATTACGTTCCTCCGGAACCAAGGTGCGACATGGAGCAGCAAGAACAATAGGACAACAAAGTGCAAACACTACAATAAATACAGTAAACAAGAGACAGTTTGACAGACAGGACAGGACAGTGTAATACCCGATTGGTGAGAGATAAGGTGCAGAAGATATGTAACATACTGTAACATTTGATGTGCATGATAACAGCAGTTACTGAGGTAGAAGCGTTTATAGTTCTGAGTTCTGAATGAGCAAGATAAAGGATGGGGTGACCCAGTCCTATTATTGCTGAGTGTGTATTATTATTATTATTATTATTGTGTGTGTGTGTTATTATTATTGTAGAGTGCTGGGTGGGTACAGTCCAGTCTTAGTGTGTTTGATGAGTCTTTATTGGGTGAGGAGTGGTGTGGGGGTTCAGTTAGGTTCGATCCCTGTGAATGTGGGTGTGAGAGTGGTGGGGTTCAGCTCTATCTCTGTGTGTTCAGGAGTCTGACTGCCTGGTGGATGAAGCTGTTGCAGACACTCGGCCGTTTCTGGCTGTGGTTCGGCGTGATATGATTCGTATCTCCACTTCAGAGTGTCCCACAGACATGATGCTCATCGAGCAGGTCGTCACCAAAACTGCTCTCAGTTCAGATTTCAGTTCAAACATTATTGCCTCGATTCTTGAATTTCTTTTTATGGTACGAGCTGCTCGAGTTCCTCAGTTTGGTCGACGATTTGAGTTCACGTTGCTTTCCTTGTCAGACTGGACAGGGCAGAGTCACATGACCACATACACGGCTGTAGGCCATTATGAAGACGGTACCTGAATAGAAAACAAAAGAATTGAAAAGTGAACTTCAGTCGATAGAGATTCTGAATGTCGGGTTTGATTAATTGATCTCAATGAACTGTCCAGCCCTTCTTTGGCGCTTCTTTATGTGTAGAAACGGAATGTATTTTTGGGAGAAAACCACACACACAGTCCGCTGTTCTAACTGGGGAAGGTTATCTAGAACAGTCTGCTGTTCTAACTGGGGAAGGTTATCTAGAACAGTCTGCTGTTCTAACTGGGGAAGGTTATCTAGAACAGTCTGCTGTTCTAACTGGGGAAGGTTACCTAGAACAGTCTGCTGTTCTAAGTGGGGAAGGTTACCTAGAACAGTCTGCTGTTCTAACTGGGGAAGGTTATCACAGAACGGTCACTGCTGTTCCCAGCACAGAAAGGTTATCTCGACGGTCTGCTGTTCTAAGTGGGGAAAGGTACCTAGAACAGTCTGCCTGTTCACAACTTTGGGGAGAAGGTTACCTGGGAACAGTCTGCTGTTCTAAGT
Organism: Acestrorhynchus altus; assembly: GCA_034509495.1. Lineage (NCBI taxonomy): Eukaryota > Metazoa > Chordata > Actinopteri > Characiformes > Acestrorhynchidae > Acestrorhynchus > Acestrorhynchus altus. The sequence continues at coordinate 730,785 of CM067517.1, forward strand.
GGGGAAGGTTACCTAGAACAGTCTGCTGTTCTAACTGGGGAAGGTTATCTAGAACAGTCTGCTGTTCTAACTGGGGAAGGTTATCTAGAACAGTCTGCTGTTCTAAGTGGGGAAGGTTACCTAGAACAGTCTGCTGTTCTAACTGGGGAAGGTTATCTAGAACAGTCACTGCTGTTCAGACTTAGTTGGGGAAGGTTCCACTAGAACAGTCTGCTGTTCTAACTGGGGAAGGAAAACCCACTCTGACTCTTATACCGAGAATATAGAAAACTGGTGGAGTTTCCCTTTTAAGGCAATGTTATTTTAATATATAAAAATAAAAATAATGAAAACACACAGGAGAGTGAGACGGAGAGCGGGAGGAGAGAGGCCTGCATTAATAATGGATCAGTCTGCTGCCTGTGAGAGTGGAGAGACTGTCAGCCTTCTGTCCACTTTCTCTCTCTCTCTCTCTCTCTCTCTCTCTGTGTGTGTGTGTGTGTGTGTGTGTGTGTGTGTGTGTGTGTGTGTGTGTGTGTGTGTGATGAAGGTGATGGGGTGTGTGTATTCAGAGGTGTTTGGGGAAGGTTCTGTCTTTGCTGTTGCTTTTATTTGAAGCTCAGCTCCTGCATGACACACGAGCACTAACACCTGCCCCCACACACAGTGTGTGCAGTGTGCTGTCTAATCTGTTTTTTCTGAGATGTTTTATTTTTGTCCTCACAGAACTGTAATCCTCACACACACACACACACACACACACACACACACACACACACACACACACACACACACACACACACAGAGACCTGTGGATGTTATCCAGAATGAGAAAACAGTACAAGGGTTTGTTATACTGTTGCTATGGAATTACAGGTGGTTGCTATGCTGTTGCTATGGTATTCAGATGGTTGCTATGCTGTTGCTATGGTATTCAGGTGGTTGCTATGCTGTTGCTATGGAATTACAGGTATTTGCTATGCTATTGCTATGGAATTACAGGTGGTTGCTATGCTGTTGCTATGGTATTCAGGTGGTTGCTATGCTGTTGCTATGGTATTCAGGTGGTTGTTATATGTATGTTGTCAGAAAAGTACATGTTGAATATTTATAGATTTAACTTAATGAACTACAGTGTATTTGAAACATATATTTCATTCCTGTGGGTTTCTGTGCTCCAATCAGAATCTTTGACAGGAAGGATTTGTTCATATTATGACATGTAGAACAATGACACTAATATGACACTGAAAGATAAACAGTCTAATAAAATACAATAAATACAACAATAGAATAATAAATAGATATTTACAGAGCTGTTACATAAAAGAAGAGCAGACAGTGCAAACGAGCAATGAAGTGACATCAGACATGATCAGTGTATGATTAGTGTATGATCAGTGTATGATTAGTGTATGATCAGTGTATGATTAGTGTATGATCAGAGATCAGTGTATGATTAGTGTATGATCAGAGATCAGTGTATGATTGATGTATGATTGGTAGCATGATCAGTGTATATGATTAGTGTATGATCGAGATCGATGTATGATTAGTGTATGATCGAGATCAATTAATGATTGGTGTATGATTGTAGTGTATGATCAGAGATCAGTGTATGATTAGTGTATAGTCAGTGTATGATTAGTGTATGTATCGAGATCAGTGTATGATTAGTGTATGATCAGAGATCAGTGTATGATCAGTGTATGATTAGTGTATGATCAGTGTATGATTAGTGTATGATCAGAGATCAGTGTATGGTTAGTGTATGATCAGAGATCAGTGTATGATCAGTGTATGATTGGTGTATGATTGAGTGTATGATGGGAATCAGTGTATGATTGAGTGTATGAAGTCAGTGTATGATTGGTGTATGATCAGTGTGTATGATTAGTGTATGATCAGAAGATCAGTGTATGATTAGTGTATGATCGGTGTATGATTAGTGTATGATCAGAGATCAGTGTATGATTAGTGTATGATTAGTGTATGATCAGTGTATGATTAGTGTATGATCAGAGATCAGTGTATGATTAGTGTATGATCAGAGATCAGTGTATGATTAGTGTATGATCAGTGTATGATTAGTGTATGATCAGAATCAGTGTATGATTAGTGTATGATCAGAGATCAGTGTATGATTAGTGTATGATTAGTGTATGATCAGTGTATGATTAGTGTATGATCAGAATCAGTGTATGATTAGTACTTGTGATCAGAGATCGGTACTTATGATTAGTGTATGATTAGTGTATGATCAGTGTATGATTGAGTGTATGATCGAGAGATCAGTGTATATGATTGGTGTATGATTAGTGTATGATTGAGTGTATAGTCAGTGTATGATCAGTGTATGATTAGTGTATGATCAGAGATTGGTGTATGATTGGTGTATGATCCAGTGTATGATTGGTGTATGATCAGAGATCGGTATATGATTAGTGTATGATCGGTGTAGCATGATTAGTGTATGATCAGAGATCAGTGTATGATTAGTGTATGATCAGTGTATGATCAGTGTATGATCAGAGATCAGTGTATGATCAGAGATCAGTGTATGATCAGTGTATGATCAGTGTATGATTAGTGTATGATCGAGACAGTGTATGATCGATGCTTATGATCAGTGTATGATCGGTGGCCTTGATCAGAGATCGGTGTATGATCAGTGTATGATTAGTGTATGATTAGAGATCAGTGTTATGATTGAGTGTATGATCAGTGTATGATTAGTGTATGATCAGAGATCAGTGTATGATTAGTGTATGATCAGTGTATGATCAGTGTATGATCAGAGATCAGTGTATGATTAGTGTATGATTAGTGTATGATCAGTGTATGATTGAGTGTGATCCCGGTGTATGATTAGTGTGATCAGAGATCGGTGTGATTAGTGTATGATCGGTGTGTGATCAGAGATCAGTGTGATCGAGATCGGTGTATGATCGAGATCAGTGTATGATTAGTGTATGATCAGTGTATGATTAGTGTATGATCAGAGATCAGTGTATGATCAGTGTATGATCAGTGTATGATCAGTGTATGATCAGTGTATGATCAGAGATCAGTGTATGATTAGTGTATGATTAGTGTATGATTAGTGTATGATCAGTGTATGATTAGTGTATGATCAGTGTATGATTAGTGTATGAGCAGATATCAGTGTATGATTGGGTAACCTTGATTAGTGTATGATCAGTGTATGATGATCGCGATCAGTGTATGATTGATACCTTGATCAGTGGCATGATCGGGGTCAGTGTATGATTAGTATATGATCAGTGTATGATCCAGAGATCAGTGTATGATCAGAGACAGTGTATGATCAGTGTATGATCAGTGTATGTGTAGAGAGTGCATGATTAGTATATGATCAGTGTATGATCAGAGATCAGTGTATGATCAGAGATCAGTGTATGATTAGTGTATGATCAGTGTATGATTAGTGTATGTGTAGAGAGTGTATGATTAGCAGTCAGAGATCGAGGTGTATGATCAGTGTATGATTAGTGTATGATCAGAGATCAGTGTATGATCAGTGTATGATCAGAGATCAGTGTATGATCAGAGATCAGTGTATGATCAGAGATCAGTGTATGATTAGTGTATGATCAGAGATCAGTGTATGATCAGTGTATGATTAGTGTATGATCAGAGATCAGTGTATGATCAGAGATCAGTGTATGATCAGAGATCAGTGTATGATCAGTGTGATCGAGAGAGATCGTGTATGATCAGTGTATGATTAGTGTATGATCAGAGATCAGTGTATGATCAGTGTATGATCAGAGATCAGTGTATGATTAGTGTATGATCAGTGTATGATTAGTGTATGATCAGTGTATGATCGGAGATCAGTGTATGATCAGTGTATGATCGGAGATCAGTGTATGATTAGTGTATGATCAGAGATCAGTGTATGATCAGTGCATGATCAGAGATCAGTGCATGATCGGAGATCAGTGTATGATCAGTGTATGATCGGAGATCAGTGTATGATCAGTGTATGATCAGAGATCAGTGTTATGATTAATTGTATGATCAGGAATCGAGTGTATGATTAGTGTATGATCGAGTCAGTGCATGATCGAGGAGATCAGTGTATGATCAGTGTATGATGGGAATTAAATTATTGCCGTCAGTGTATGATCAGAATCGGTGTATGATGGGAGATCGGTGTATGATCAGTGTATGATCGGTGTATGATGGGAGATCAGTGTATGATGGAGATCAGTGTATAGGATAGTGTATGATCAGAGATCGGTGGCCTTGATCAGAAGATCAGTGTATGATTAGTGTACGATCAGAGATCAGTGTATGATCCAAGAGATCGAGTGTATGATCGAACTATGATCAGAGATCAGTGTATGATCAGAGATCAGTGTATGATCAGAGATCAGTGTATGATCAGTGTATGATCAGAGATCAGTGTATGATCAGTGTATGATTAGTGTATGATCAGAGATCAGTGTATGATCAGTGTATGATCAGAAGTCAGTGTATGATAGGAGATCAGTGTATGATGAGTGTATGATCGGTATATTCGGAGATCGGTATGATGGGAGAGATCGGTGTATGATGGTGTATGATCAAGAGATCAGTGTATGGTGAAGATCAGTGTATATGATTAGTGTATGATCAGAGATCAGTGTATAGATAGAATCAGTGTATGATCAGTGTATGATCAGAGATCAGTGCCATGATCAGAGATCAGTGTATGATTGAGTGTATGAGTCAGAGATCAGTGTATGATCAGAATCAGTGTATGATCAGTGTATGATCAGAATCAGTGTATGATCGAATTGGCCATGGTAAAAATTAATATGATTAGTGTATGATCAGGGGATCAGTGTATGATCAGTGTATGATCGAAGACCAGTGTATGATTAGTGTATGATTAGTGTATGATTAGGGTCAGTACATGATCAGTGTATGATTAGTGTATGATCAGTGTATGATCAGAGATCAGTGTATGATCAGTGTATGATCAGAGATCAGTGTATGATCAGTGTATGATTAGTGTATGATTAGTGTATGATCAGAGATCAGTGTATGATCAGTGTATGATCAGAATCAGTGTATGATTAGTGTATGATTAGTGTATGATTAGTGTATGATCAGTGTATGATTAGTGTATGATCAGTGTATGATCGGAGATCAGTGTATGATCGGTGTATGATGGGAATCAGTGTGTATGATCAGTATTATGATGGGAATCAGTGTATGATCAGAGATCAGTGTATGATTAGTGTATGATCAGAGATCAGTGTATGATCAGAGATCAGTGTATGATCAGAGATCAGTGTATGATCAGTGTATGATCAGAGATCAGTGTATGATTAGTGTATGATCAGAGATCAGTGTTATGATCGATTAATATGATCCAGAGATCAGTGTATGATCGAGATCAGTGTATGATCAGAGATCGGTGTATGATTAGTGTATGATCGAGATCAGTGTATGATCAGAGATCAGTGTATGATCAGAATCAGTGTATGATTGATGTATGATCGGTGTATGATTAGTGTATGATCAGAGATCAGTGTATGATTAGTGTATGATCAGTGTATGATCAGTGTATGATCAGAGATCAGTGTATGATTAGTGTATGATTAGTGTATGATCAGTGTATGATTAGTGTATGATCAGTGTATGATTAGTGTATGATCAGAGATCAGTGTATGATTAGTGTATGATCAATGTATGATCGAATCAGTGTTGTGATCAGAATCGGTGTATGATTAGTGTATGATCCAGTGTATGATGAGTGTATGATCAGAGATCAGTGTATGAATCAGTGTATGATCAGTGTATGATCCAGAGAGATCAGTGTATGATTAAGTGTATGATTGGTGTATGATTAGTGTATGATTAGTGTATGATTAGTGTATGATTAGTGTATGATCAGTGTATGATTAGTGTATGATCAGTGTATGATTAGTGTATGAGCAGATATCAGTGTATGATTAGTGTATGATTAGTGTATGATTAGTGTATGATCAGTGTATGATCAGCGATCAGTGTATGATTAGTGTATGATCAGTGTATGATCAGAATCAGTGTATGATTAGTGTATGATCAGTGTATGATCAGAGATCAGTGTATGATCAGAGATCAGTGTATGATCAGTGTATGATCAGTGTATGTGTAGAGAGTGTATGATTAGTATATGATCAGTGTATGATCAGAGATCAGTGTATGATCAGAGATCAGTGTATGATTAGTGTATGATCAGTGTATGATTAGTGTATGTGTAGAGAGTGTATGATTATGATCAGAGATCAGTGTATGATCAGTGTATGATTAGTGTATGATCAGAGATCAGTGTATGATCAGTGTGATCAAGAATCAGTGTATGATCGAGATCAGTGTATGATCAGAGATCAGTGCTATGATTGAAAGTGTATGATCAGAGATCAGTGTATGATCAGAGATCAGTGTATGATCAGAGATCAGTGTATGATTAGTGTATGATCAGAGATCAGTGTATGATCAGAGATCAGTGTATGATCAGTGTATGATCAGAAGATCAGTGTATGATCAGTGTATGATCAGTGTGTGGTCAGAAGATCAGTGTAAGTCAGTGTATGATGGGAGATCAGTGTATGATAAATTGTATGATCAGAGATCAGTGTATGATTAGTGTATGATTAGTGTATGATCAGTGTATGATTAGTGTATGATCAGTGTATGATCGGAGATCAGTGTATGATCGGAGATCAGTGTATGATTAGTGTATGATCAGAAGTCAGTGTATGATCAGTGCATGATCAGAGATCAGTGCATGATGGGAGATAAATTAGCTTATGATCAGTATATGACTAGAATCCAGTGTATGATCAGTGTATGATCAGAAGACAAGTGTATGATAGTGTATGATCAGAGATCAGTGTATGATCAGTGCATGATCAGAGATCAGTGCATGATCGGAGATCAGTGTATGATCAGTGTATGATCGGAGATCAGTGTATGATCAGTGTATGATCGGAGATCAGTGTATGATGGAAGATCAGTGTATGATTAGTGTATGATCAGTGTATGATCGGAGATCAGTGTATGATCGGAGATCAGTGTATGATTAGTGTATGATCAGGGGTCAGTATATGATCAGAGTATGATCAGTGTATGATTAGTGTATGATCAGAGATCAGTGTATGATCAGAGATCAGTGTATGATCAGTGTATGATCAGAGATCAGTGTATGATCAGAGATCAGTGTATGATTAGTGTATGATCAGAGATCAGTGTATGATCAGAGATCAGTGTATGATCAGAGATCAGTGTATGATCAGTGTATGATAAGAGATCAGTGTATAATCAATTATGATTAGCGCGATCAGAGATCAGTGTATGATCAGTGTATGATCGAAGATCAGTGTATGATCGGAGATCAGTGTATGATAGTGTATAGTCAGTGTATGATGGGAATCAGTGTATGATGGGAGATCAAGTGTATGAATAGTGTATGATCAGGAATAAGGTGTATGATCAGAATCAGTGTATGATTAGTGTATGATCAGAGATCAGTGTATGATCAGAGATCAGTGTATGATTAGTGTATGATCAGAGATCAGTGTATGATCAGAGATCAGTGTATGATCAGTGTATGATCAGAGATCAGTGTATGATCAGTGTATGATTCAGTGTATGATCAGAGATCAGTGTATGATCAGTGTATGATCAGAGATCAGTGTATGATTAGTGTATGATTAGTGTATGATCAGTGTATGATTAGTGTATGATCGAGTGTATGATGGAATCGTGCCTGATCAGTGTCTTGGTAGGAGATCGGGTATGATCCAGTGTATGATGGGAGATCAGTGTATGATCGAAGATCGGTATTTATGATTAGTGTATGATCAGAGATCAGTGTGATCAGAGATCAGTGTATGATCAGTGTATGATCAGAGATCAGTGTATGATTGAGTGTATGATCAGAGATCAGTGGCGCGATAGTACCTTGATCAGAGATCAGTGTATGATCAGAACCAGTGTATGATCAGAGATCAGTGTATGATTAGTGTATGATCAGGATCAGTGTATGATCAGAGATCAGTGCTTATGATTAGTGTATGATCAGAGATCAGTGTATGATCAGAGATCAGTGTATGATCAGTGTATGATCAGAGATCAGTGTATGATCAGTGTATGATTAGTGTATGATTAGTGTATGATTAGTGTATGATTAGTGTATGATTAGTGTATGATCAGTGTATGATTGGTGTAGCAATCGGTGTTATGATTGTAGTGTATGATCGTGTATGATCGGAGATGAAGTATATGATCAGTGTATGATCGGAATCAGTGTATGATCAGTGTATGATGGCGGAGATCAGTGTATGATCGAGATCAGTGTATGATCAGTGTATGATCAGGAATCAGTGTATAGTCGAGTGTATGATCAGTGTATGATCTATACACTGTTTAAAACGTGTACAGTACATACTATTTTAAACTACTAATAAATTAACAGTACATATATAGATAATAATTAACATTTTATAGTGTATTAATAATAGCTGTTAGTATTATCCATAATTATCAAAGCTGCTGTACCCAGGGACCCAGATTTGGTTCTGCACTCCTGACTCACCATCAGACTCAGGGGACAGAACATACAGCTGAGGATCTGTTCTCTGGTTTATTTTAAGGAGGTTCTGGTGGAAAAGCCCTTTACAGTACTGTATGTTCTGTCTCCAGGCAGAGTCCTCCGTCCTGCAGCTCCAGCTAAAAAGCTCTCCTGAAAGGAACCTTCAAAACAGGCTAAGCACTGGCAGCATAGCCTGCACATGTTCAGAGTTTCTGTTTCGGTGTGAACGTACCGCCTGCCGTGTAAATGTTCTTTCACACTCGTGCCTTTGATGCTCAGAGAGCAGAATCTACCCCACTGAAGAATTTATGCTGCTGAAATAATAAACATACGCCTAAATTTAGCTCATTAGAAGGCTTTCAGGAGAAGGCTTTCAGGAGAAGGCTTTCAGGAGAAGGATTTGAGGAGAAGGCTTTCAGGAGAAGGATTTGAGGAGAAGGATTTGAGGAGAAGGATTCGAGGAGAAGGATTTCAGGAGAAGGATTTCAGGAGAAGGCTTTCAGGAGAAGGTTTTCAGGAGAAGGTTTTCAGGAGAAGGATTTGGGAAACTTTCAGGAGAAAGGATTTCAGGAGAAGGATTTGAGAGGATTTGAGAGAAGGATTTGAGAAAGTTGAGAAGAGCTTTCAGGAGAAACTTTCAGGAGAAAGGCTTCAGAGCTTTCAGGAAACTCAGGAGGATTGGGATTTGAGGCTTTCAGGAAGGCTTTGAGGAAGGCTTCAGAACTCAGGAAGGCTTTGGAGGGTTTTCAGGAGGTTTCATGATGGTGTTTATTAGCTCTGGTTTCAAATTAATTCATTAATTTACATTTAAGGCATTTGGCAGATGCTCTTCAGGGAGACTTACAGAACTATTTTGATGTATACACACACACACACACACACACACACACACACACACACACACACACATTCACAGGTTGTTGCTTTGTAGTTGTTGGTATGGTATCCCTGATGGTTGCTGTACTGTTGCTATGGTTTTGAGATTTTCTGCAACTAAATTTAACAGTTTAAAGAACCTCATTCCATCTTCAGCAGTTTTCCAGAAAATAGTAGAAAGTCTTCTCTGGACAGTAGAGACAGTTACTCCATCAGAAGCAGAATAAAGTCTTTATTTCTCTTGAATTCAGAAGAAACAGTTGAAGGAGCAGGTGTCCCAATACTTTGGTTTACTCTCAGTTAGGCGTGGGTTTTAGCATAACCGTAGCGTCTCTGCATGGAGGTGTGAGAGTTCCTAATGGTGTCCTGTATTCAGTCCATCCCCATACAGCAGATATTTCTCCTCAGTTCATGCAGATGGTGGTAGGGGTGGAGTGTTGATGGGCGATCAATAAGCGATACATTTAATCAGGGACAGGTCTGGAGATGGGGAACCGACCACTGACGTAGTATCTGTGTCTTCAATACGAGATCTTGAGATGGCAGCAGTGTGTGTTCAGAAAAGGTAGAACCACTGGTTGCAAGAACCTCATTAACGTAACATTGGTCTGTTAAAGTGTCTGTAATGAAGATCGAAGCTGATCTGACATCATACGAAACTGCACCCATCATCATACCAGACCTTCTGGTCTCCAGGCAGAAACGTGTCTTGGCTGATCAACTGCGCTGGAGGAAAGTAGGGAGTATGGGATCATTGATTTTTCAGATAAACTATTCCACTCTGTGAAGCTGTTTGACTGCGTGAGACTTCACTCCCACCACTGCTGAGTTTGGTGGCTTTGTCCGCGTCCCGTTCCACCTGTTAGATGCTGGTCCCCATGGGCCACAGTCACTCTGATGGAAGAGGCGGTCAATGCTGCCGTCACAAGCTTCCGAGTTCGATTTTTCTGCTGCCTGTGAAAGAGGCCTTTAAAAGCAGCAGCTGCAGGTCCTGTTCTGGAACCTGTCCACTGCAGATACTGACCATTTCACTGGAGAGGGACACGGTGTCCGTCTGGCTCTGCTGTACACTAACCTGGTACCTTTTCTCACAGTCAATCCCAGTCAGGACGTGGGTGCTGTGTGAAGGTGTGTTCACACTAAGTGAATTCTGAAGTGGATTCAGGTCTCTCATCTTCAGTTCTGTGATTATGGACAATGTAAAAATGAATTGTTATCTAGAACATGGACTTGGACAAGTGATTGTAGTGCTGTTGGCAAGATGCTTATTGGTCCCATGTTTCTGCAACATTGAAATTGTTTTGAAATGTGGTTGTTGTAATTTATCGAATGGTTGCTATGAATTGTCCCATGTGGTTGCCATACTTTGATAAGATACGCCAGTGGTTGCTATACTGTTGCTATGGTATTGCAGATGGTTGCTATTCTGTTACTATAGTATCCCAGATGGTTATGATACCAGTACCATGATATCCTGATTGGTTACTTTTCTGTTGTAATTGTATCCCAGATGGTTGCCATGGTATCCCATATGAGTGTGATTCTTTTATGGTATTCCTTGTGGCTGTTGTTCTATGTTTGCCACTGTTGCTATGGTATCCTGGGTGGTTGCTCTCCTGTATATGGATTTCTCTAAAAGATTGTTATCCATATGATATGTCAAGTGGTTGCAATACTGTTGCTATGGTATCCCAGATGGTTAGTGTACCCCTCTAGGGCACTCCTAGCATGGTGCCAATAGGTTACTTGAGTCCTATTCTTTTGGCACATCTGTGTCAGCAATGGGTTCTTCACGTAGCTGAATGCCTTCATTAGAATGTGTCCATAAATATTTGGACATACAGTGTAGTCGTACATGCTAGAGGACATAAGGATTGCGTGTTGTGGGCTGTTTTATTTACACTGCAATGTAATGGAGACAGTACGCGTCTCTGCTCTGGGGTCAAACGGCGTTCGTTCGCCTGTTCTGTTCTTTAAATAATGGTAGCTCACCTCCCGGCGTCGCCCCAGCACACTTGATTGGATTTAATTACAAAAAAGGATTTTGAAATATGAATTCTGGCGAAGATGTTAAGTGTAAGCTTAACCAAACGATTACTGCACTTTAATGATGTGCAAACATTTAAGCATGTATCAGCCAAACAGCTGACAGGTTCCACTGAGTCTCAGCAGCCTCCTTTCTCATCAGCAGCGCCTCACGTTCTAACTCATGAAAAGCATTACAAGCGTTTTCACCTCCGCCCAGGAGACAACTCCTCACTCCGTCTGCAAATGAGAGATTTATAAGAATCAGAACTCTTATTAGCACAGACGCACTTTCAGTACACAATCACTGTTGTTACTGTTATGAAGCAGGACTAAACAATGTCTCTGATTAAGGACATATCAGTCAGAAACAGTGGATCCAGTATCATCCATTTTAAAGCTCGATCCTTTGTTTTTACCACTGAAACTGCTGAACAGTCTCAGGAAATGCTTGGAACAACTGGTGTGCAGTGTGGATACTCTGCAGTGGAACATCAGAACTGCGGTGACATATTTGTGGTTCCTGGAAGCACGACATCATTTCTACCGTCAACAAACCATGTGAGGAAACACCGCTACCATTTCTTCACTATTGGGATTCTGGCTGGTTATAAACCTAAACCCGTTGGCAAAATATACGTTTGTGCCCATTTTACTAGCGGTTTAAGCTTCACCCAGTCATGCTGAGGAATCCTTCAGCCTGGATGTCCCTGTTAAAGAACATCAGAATCGAGTCTTAAAGCCACAGTCGGTTTAATGTTGGGTTTAACTGGTTGTGTGATGGTGAACGATGGTTCATAAACCCATACAGGTGTTGTCAGCCGACCTCGGGGGTGTAGGTTATAGACACTTTATACTGGTCATGTATACAGACATATTGGTGACAGTGTTGGCCAGAAATCTGTGAACCTGCGTCCATGTCTGCAGTGTGGACAGTTCACACAACCACGCTTTAAAGCACAGGGGTCTTTTTACAGTGAGGTCACCAAATTACCATCTCATTAGGGGCTATTTGCTCACTCTTGGTCTGCCAAAGAGCCATTGGAGACAGCGATACAGAGGGCAGATAAGAGGCGCGTGTCGCCGGACCCCTAAACTCCATTCTGCTGAAAGGTCCACCACATTATCATAAGCCCTTCATTCATTAGCATAATTTCAATGGCACATATACTGGCGGGTCATTACGTCTGGACGGGTGACTCGCCAAAACACCCTGCTGAAATGGGGGGTCGAGAGGTGCAGTAAGGCTGCCTTCATCACAGCCTCTCCTTCTTTCTCCAAATCTGCCTTTTCTGAGCCGTAAATGTTTATGGGCTCCTTCTTCTGCAGATGCAGCTTTTGTCATCATGTCCTAAACGCTGCCCAGGTCTCCCAGTCCAGGTCAAATACTAAACCAGTTTTCATACCAGTACCTGATGTTATTACCTGATTATATAATGAGCAGTTATAGTGGGCGGGCAGTCGATATTTGTTGATCTACACCAGAATCACGTCACGAAACCATACCAACACCATGACACCACACCTTCTGGACGTGTGACGTGACCGCAAACCAGTGATCTGGTGCTGACCACAGTGCCTCCACACCTGGATTCATTGGTGCGTGTCCACCGAGACAAAAGTGGGACTCATGATTGAAGATGACCCGCTGCCATTCTGGAAGTATTTATGAAGAAGTCAGTGCAGCGCCACTGCAGTCTTCGGCGGTGTTGACGTGGTTTTACGGGACGTCGTCATAACGGTCTCGTTCATGTAGTCCTGCATCGTGCAGCCGTCTGGACTATGGTGTCCCATGTTGTTTCTATGGTGTTACTTAATGGTTACTATGGTGTTACTAGAGAAGTTCTATGCTGTTGATGGATGGTTGCTATGGTATCCCATGTTGTTGGTGTGGTGCTGCTACATACAGGTCATAACCGAGCTGTTTCTTTAATTATGAGCAGTTCACTCCAGACTGGTTCTGCTGGACCATTAACAGAGAGACTGGTTCCACAGCTGGGTGGAGCATGTCGATAAAGCAGGCCTGAAGTGCGACGCGTTGAGAACTTTCAGTGTATTTATACAGAGCAGGTCACGGCAACCGTGTAACAAGCGGTGATTGATGATTCTGCTGGACGGTCAGTCTTAACAAGGTGTTACTGGACTAACCGTCCGCAGAGCTTGTCCTATTCAAGCGTATAAAGGGTTCTGGAGAACTTAACAAAATCGATCCGTCGCCATTTCTCTTGGAAAATAACTATTGACTGTTGTGAGGCAGAGAGAGAGCTCCGCTCAGCACTTCATAGCGGGAAGGTGGGCTCGGACAGTACGGAGAACTTCTGATTTTAGACTTTCATAAATGCTGCGCTTTGATAAATTCCCCCCGGACGCTTTTAAGGTCTAGTGATTAACTCGGACAGTCGGAACGTTCCTCTTCTTTCTGCTGAAGTCCTGCAGTTACTGGCAGCGTGTTTGGGTTGTGACGCTCTTCACTCTTTCTGTTCCTTTTCCACACTTTTGGTAGATGTTCCATCTACCTCCTACCTCCACCAACCTTAATGACATCACCTCCTATCTCATCAGTTCTGATACCTTCACCCGGGAGAGGTTGCCCTTCGACTTTCTAGCAAAAAGCAAAAAGCAGGCCTCAAACGCCAACACAAGCGACTTCTCTTCATGTTTAACTGAGTCTGTGACACAACAACCTCACATGCGGATCTGATGGTGATGATGCTGTGTCTTCCGTGACTTTCTTTCATCTCCTTTTCGTTTTAGCTCTAGTGGATTTCTTTTCTGCACATACAGTCTCAGCGAGGTTTCTGTCCTGAGAAGTATCTCCGACATTTGTTCTTAAGTCGTTTAAGCCTTTTTCCTCCGTAAATGATCCGTGTGGATGATGAATTCAGCGCTGTTGGAGTCTCTGGAAATAATTGGAGATGTGAACCGTGGTGTTAGTGCTGATTCATGGCATTTATCAGAGGGGCTGGCGTAATGAGCTCCTTCAGTCAACATCAATAAGCGGAGGATGAGGAGCCTGATGAGGGCGAACAGGTCGATTCGCATAACCCCTACTCTTTCACCTCTCACACTCTACTTTTACTTTCAAGGCCTGGTTTTTTGTCTCATCCAGCTGGAGCTGTCTGTCTGAGGGCAGACTGAGCGCCGAGCTGCCTCTCGGTTGGAGGAAGCAGAAAAGGACTTTCGTTAGACTTTCTGCATTTTTGACATCTAATGTCACGAGAAGGAGTTCGTTTCTAACCTGGAACCTGAGTTTCCATCAAAGAACCCGTGAATGAGTCTTTTTTTAGGAACTTCTTTACATCATCAGTGAAGTAGCCTGTTTCAGAAGCAGGTCATTTTTTATGTGGGATATAAAAGTCCATTGTTAGTCATAGTACCCTCATGCACTACATATGCAAAAGTTTGTGGACACCCCTTCTAATTCAGCATTTACCCATTGTTGGCACAGATGTGCAAATGCACACATACAATATTGCCAGGAGAATAGGACTCTCTGCAGAGGTTTAAGCACGGAGCTGTGGAGCTGTGGAACTATGTTCTCTCCATCCAGTACTTTGGGGATGAGTTGAGGATGAGGTGGAGTGGTTACCTGTCCTCATTAACACTCTTTATCACTGAATGCAATCAAATCCTCAAAGCAATGCTCCAGAATCTAGTACAAAGTCTTCTCTGGACAGTAGAGACAGTTACTCTAACAAAACAGGATCAACTCTTTAATCCCTTTGATGTCAGAAGGGACAGTGAATGAGCAGGTGTCCCAGTACTTTTGTCCATATAGTTTAGCTCCAGAGTTGATTGGTGGGGTGTGAGCGTCCACTGCTTGTGAGCTGCATGAGCCTCTTATCTCCAGTGTATGTCCAGATTGATTGGGCAGACCTGGTGTCGGAAAGTGTGTGAAGTCAGTGTTTGACCAAACTATCGCTTTAAATAATCACAGATGAAAGTAGCTGATGTGCAAAAGCATGACGGTCAGAAGTCAAGGAGGATTGCAGTCTGCTTGCATATGGTCAGATGAAATGCTGACCCGACCGTCTTCATTATTAATAAAAGAGAAAAGCTATCGATTAAGGTGGAGCGTCTGAATAATTCTTGGGGTGAAATTGGAGGTGGAGGTAGGTATTGCTTTTCTGACATGCAGCTGCTGGACGGGTTATTTTCGCCCTGGGAAGCGTCGGAGCGTAACGTCTCAGTTACACACCCAAGCGCCGCCGCCAGCTGGAGGCGGCTCGATAATGTAACTCGTGTAATACTGTGCTGGCGTCGAGAAGATGGAAGTCATCAAATCAGAGTCCAAAAAAAACGAATGGACCTGCAGACCAGGCCACAACGTTCATGAGAAATGAACAGCGTTCGTAAAAAGCACAGCTCTGCAGAAGACTGATCTGTATAAGAAGCGGTGACACGATGCGATGGCGGTCATCAGTATTGATCTGTTAGAGCGAAATATTTAATTACCATGTTTCTACAGCATACAATGAAACTGAAACACCACAATAATTGATTATAATGATGTTCTAGGGCCTCCTTTTACAGTCAATACAGCGTCAGTTCGTCTTGTGAAGGACATTTTTTGGATACAATCGTTTAGCACCCCAACATCCCTTTCGGGCAAAGCGTCCTCTTTAGATCCTGATTAATCCTGTTGGATGTGGTTGGTCGCTTCTTGGTGAATTGCTGGCGTTACCCTGGATACCGTGGCTCTTGATACATCTGGAGCTTGCTGTCTTGGTCACAGATGCTCCAGCAAGGCGTGCACCAACGGTGTGTCTCTTTGAACTTCCTGGTATGTCCCCATAATGTTGTGTTCTGTTGCAGTATTTTGAAACTAGAACTGTGCTCTGGCCTGCTAATTGAACCTTCACACTCTGCTCTTACTGGTGCAGTTAATGAAGATTGGACCTGGGCTGCTCCAGATTTTAGACATGAAACCTCTCACACACTACAATGACAGTGTTTTCCAGTTTCTGTCCAACCCCTGTACATTTTTATTAATTCTTGAATGTCCCACAGATATGTGTTCCTACACATTTAGAGGTGTGTGTGTGTGTGTGTGTGTGTGTGTGTGTGTGTGTGTGTGTGTGTGTGTGTGTGTGTGTGTGTGTGTGTGTGTGTGTGTGTGTGTGTCCCAAATATTTATAAAAGTGAAACTGTCATGTTGTCATATTTGGGTTTTAAAGTGATCAATTTTACACTTTCTTTTATCTTAATTTTGATTCCGTTTGATTAGTAATTCAGTAATTAAATATTCAATAATCTGAATTCTGAACATTTCAAACTGATCAACAATAAAACAGGTATGAGGTCATTTTACATATATTGAAAATAAATGCTGACACTTGATTTTATAACGTCTTCTCGATTTCTGTCGGTTCTCGACTGTAATAGAGACTTAATTTAGGCATTAAAACAATTTAATGGAGGTTAAAACTGTGGTACTTTCATTCACTCTCATTGAATTGATTAGAATTAGTTGATCAGCGGATCTCCTTTCTGTTTTAGTGGATCATGATGGATCGGTGCACCTTCACCCCCTCATCCTCACTTTTCCGTTGTATTCCGAGTCCCGCAGACCCTCCAGCAGTGTAAAAGCGAAGCCCCTGCTGTAAGTGGGCGCGGCGTGGGGGATCAGAGTGTGAGAGAATGGCTGGCGTGTGTTTGTGTGAAGGCGTGTTGGGGCTCGGAGGCCTCTTGCCAAATGGTCGTCTACGCTGGATGTCTCCTTCTCCGGTTTCCCAATGGCAACAGCACAAAGCAGGGGTCAAAGGCGGCGGTGTTGGAGTTGGAGAACTTTGGGGTTCGTGGTTATCTTGGATCTTCTCTATTTTCTGGCTGGAAAGACAGCGAGCCTTGGGCCGGATTCGCGGACAATTCCTCCTTTTGGGCCTCCTTGTGTAATTTGTGTTGGGCGGCAGAAGCCTGATGAGAATGAGAGAGAGAGAGAGCGAGAGAGAGCGAGAGGGAGTGAGGGAGGGAGGGAGGGAGGGAGGAGGATGTTTGGGCTTTCCTTTTTGTTCCTGCCTTCTTGCTCCCCACTGTTGCATCAGACTTTCACCAAATCTCCAACCCTTAGAGAGAGAGAGAGAGACAGAGACACCCCTGTGGTCGTCCACACCATCCCTCATCGTTCAGAAAGCACTCGAGACGCAGGAACGTGCTCTGGAATGGGCCTTTTTATCGGAATTGCAGGAAAGGGGGGAGAAGAATAATGGAGCTGCAGTTTTCCTCCAGTGTCAAGTTGCTCTTGGGACCTTGAGGGAGAAGAACCTCAGCTGTCTGATCATTTTTTAAGAACACATACACTACACTGTGC
>CM067517.1:751067-753567 GCA_034509495.1 Acestrorhynchus altus
TACATTATATATTCTGTACAGTACAGTGTACAGTACAGTGTACATACCGGACCCTTCTATGCAGTACAGTATATATGTGTGTGTGTGTGTGTGTGATACGCTGTACATTATATATTCTGTACAGTACAGTGTACATACCGGACCCTTCTATGCAGTACAGTATATATGTGTGTGTGTGTGTGTGTGTGTGTGTGTGTGTGTGTGTGTGTGTGTGTGTGTGATACGCTGTACATTATATATTCTGTACAGTACAGTGTACAGTACAGTGTACATACCGGACCCTTCTATGCAGTACAGTATATATGTGTGTGTGTGTGTGTGTGTGTGTGTGTGTGTGTGTGTGTGTGTGTGTGTGTGATACGCTGTACATTATATATTCTGTACAGTACAGTGTACATACCGGACCCTTCTATGCAGTCCAGTATATATTGAGTATGAAACAGCATCATGGAGTTCTGGAGATTATGACTTCCATCTCCCGTCCTGCTGAGGGTCATCTGAAACCCCTCGCTCCTGAAAGAGCGGTCACAATTGATGCGGGACGTCAGAGTGTCTGGCCATGAGCTGTGACAGAAAACACCCCACATGAGTTATTATGTCTCTTACTGATATAATCTTGGCTGTGAGCTCTCGCTCGCTCGCTCTGTTCTGAAAGATTGGGCTCTTGGCAGTACCGTGCTGTACCCACACAGGGGGCAGACAGAGCGCTCTCCAAAAACCCCCTCGAGAAGTGCAGGAAATAAACAAACAAACAAACAAATGTGAGAAGTTCTGGCGTAAACAACACGCTGGCCTTGATATGATTAGAGAGGGAGTCTGGAACCATTACCCTGCTTCTCTCTGGGTACCAGCTTCATCTCCAACTTCCCTCCTCACCGCTCAGGAGACCGGACCCCAATCAATTCGATTTCTGGTTGATCAGAACTTCTGGATCCAATCAATTCGATTTCTGGTTGATCAGAACATCTGGATCCAATCAATTCGATTTCTGGTTGATCAGAACATCTGGATCCAATCAATTCGATTTCTGGTTGATCAGAAGATCTGGATCCAATCAATTCGATTTCTGGTTGATCAGAAGACCTGGATCCAATCAGTGAGATGTCTGGTTGGTCAGGTTAGAGGTGGTATAAACAGTCCAGCTGTGTGATGTTTATGTTCTGCTGTGTGAAATGTCTCCAGTGTGACTCCAGAGTACAAGAGAATTAGGATGTAAAATCCTGAGTAATCCCTCGTTAATACTGCGCTCCCTGATCTGCAGCAGAGAGTGTCTCGTCCTGATGGATCTGCTTATTTACAGCAAAAACCAGCAAAACTGCAGACCGGTCACTCCTCACTCTGTCCACAAGTATGTGGACAGTGTCCGAGTATGTGGACAGTGACCCATTTTCGCCCGCGTTGCCCATTTACATCAAATCAGTGGATTTTAAATGAAACAGTCAAGATGTGACTGAAGATCAGTCTTTGTGTAAAGGTTGGTCAGCAGGTCTGTCGCTTGGTGGGAAGATTTCTGATTGGTCAGTTTGCATCAGCGATTGGTCAGGAGGTCTCACACTTGCATAAACCATCATCTGACCGTAATTGCACAACTGACCGATGCATTCACGTCCAGGTGTGTTCGCTCATTGTTACGCGACAACTGGAGGAGATAGAAGGTCTGGAGTCGACTGACCTTCAGATCTAATATGCAAAGACTGTCCACAGGGATCTTCAGGGTTTAGTGGTGGAATTAGTTTGGTACGTCCAGCACAGCGATTGCATTCCAAAAATAAACGCGAAAGTACAATGTTTTATTTTTAGATCTCCAAAATGATTAAGCCTGCTCTGAAGATCTAGGCCCTGAGGGTTCTCCACTGGTAAACGTTGGCAGATACAGAGAGATTTGAGCTGGTTTTTCTGAAGCTCTGAGTCATTACCCTGTCTGGTTCTGCACAGCGTGTTCTGAATGCAGTATGAGGCGGAACCAGCGGTGTTGGTTGTTCGGATATTTAGTCAGTACGCTGACACCTGTTCCTGCTTGGGGGTGGGGGCTTCCCACGAGAGCTTCAACAGCCAGCTGCTGAAAGTTTCTCCTGTGTGGAGATGATTAATGATCCGCCGTAGAACCGGCTGCTCAGAGAACATCTCGGGATCCCTCCAGTACACACCATTCAGTGGTCGCTGTGCCGTGCATACAGTGATGATCATAACTGGAAAGTTATGTGTACGATGCACATAAACCCCCTCCACTTAGAGGGCTTTACTGGTGTTTACAGCTCAAGACCCTCAAGATGGTTCATCTGGTCGACCAGTTTAGCTCTTGTCCAGTATAAGGTGTGTTTTCCAGCATGACCAAGCTGCTCAAGCAATGTGAACAGAATAACCAAGGTGGTTGACCAGTATGACCAGCATGATGTAGGTGGTTGACTCCTATGACCAAGATGCTCGACCAACCCTGACCAGCCTGACCATTCTGTTCCACCAAAATTACTATTTTGTCCAACCAGCTGGTGAAGTTGGG
>CM067517.1:758567-785953 GCA_034509495.1 Acestrorhynchus altus
TTTTGTTTGTGAAAACAATGGAGGTGAGCAGACGCGAGAGGAGAAGCCCGAGTGCCGCTGTTGATTTTCGTGAGTGTTTCCGACGCACAGCCGCTGGCAGAAGCCTCAAATTACCACACCTGGAGCAGCAGCTTCAATCTCCACAGCTCGAGTGGAGAAGCAGCAGGGACGCGATTGGAAATGTGGGCTGACTGTTGCAGTTGTGTTGCGTTCCGCGTTTGTTTTTGACGGTCTTGTCAGGTGTGGGGGCGCGAGAGCGATGCTCGGGGACGGAGACGATACCCCAGGTAGCTCTAATTGGCCCCCGGTGAATAGCCGTGTCATAACCGGAGAAGGGACGGAGCAGGAAAGTACCCTGATCAGACTGGAGTCACTAAGGGAGGCCCCGGGGACCGGAGTATGATGATACTGTTCTGTACTGCTGTTTAATTCGGTTGTAACGTGTGATTTACTGTGACACATTGACATTCCAGACTCCGGGCCGGGAATGTGCCGGAGCATGTTTTTATCCACTACGCTTTTCAACCCGTCATAGCGGTGACATCAGTGATCACATATCATTTCTATTGGTCGGTTCATACATGAGGAAGTACCAGTCAAAAGTTTGGACACGCGTGACTGAATAGAGATGTATTGAGCTAATTACAACATACACTCTGTGGACAAAAGTATTGGGACACCAGCTCATTCACTGTTTCTTCTGAAATAAAGAGCATTAGAGTTTCTCCTGCTTTTGTTGGAGCTCTGCTGTGAGGACATGAACTGAAGTCTGTATGATATAATAGTTTATATCAAAAAGTTCAATATTATTACTTTATCTTTATTTGATAATAATGCAGAAAATAATTTTAGAATTTTTGAGTTTCTGTCTCTGACTTTACATCTACAAGGTGGAGACACTGGGTAGGAGTGTCTGATAGAGTGGACAGTGAGTGGACACAGTGTTTAAACACTCCAGCAGCACTGCTGTGAGAAGGAGCATGGAGGTTCTTCATGTGTGCTGTTCTTCATGTCTGTGGACTGAGGAAACCTCAGTGGGAGATCAGCAGCCCGGACTGGTCAGCTTTAGCCCTTTAGTGTGTGTTCTGGTCTTCTGTCTTTCATCAGCAAATTTAACCTACCTGACCATTCGCACGCCCCTCTCTCTCTCTATAATGACGTGAGGGTCAGTCTCCTGTGTTCGGAGTTCTTCCCTCTGACCGTGATCCATTTCATGCTCCCAGACTCTCACCCGTTATCAGCTCTGTCAGATATCTCCCTCACCGTCTGAGATGGACGATGCAGCCGATGGACAGCCTCACAGGTCATTTGATAGGAGGTGAGTTAGGAGGTCTGGAGGCGGAGTCCTGAAGGCGGATTAGCGCCGCTGATGGCCTTCTGAGGTAGATGTTTATGTCCAGGCTGTGTTTAGAAGAGCAGAGACAGGAATGATGTTCCTCTTATTATAGTTTATAAAACCAGGCTGTGGCTTTGAGTTCTGCTGACCTGGACTGTTATAACTGTACTATACAGTCTCCACTATGAATTATACAGTATCTACTATGAATTATACAGTATCTACTATGAATTATACAGTATCTAATTCTTAAACCTCAAATTATGAGAAAAACTAGATGTGATTTTTTTTCCTCCCTCCATTGATGAAATTTTCAATTGTCCTAAATCATCATCATTTCTTCTTCTATTATTATTATTATTATTATTATTGTTATTATTATTATTAATATTGTTGTTATTATTGTTATTATTATTATTGTTATCATTATTGTTATTATGATTATTATTGTTATTATTATTGTTGTTGTTGTTGTTGTTATTAATATTATTATTATTATTATTATTATTATTATTTGTTATCATTATTGTTATTATGATTATTATTATTGTTATTATGATTATTATTATTGATATTATTAATATTAATATTATTGTTATTATTATTATTGTTATTATTATTATTGTTATTATTATTATTACTGTTAATATTATTATTGTTATTATTATTATTAATATTATTATTGTTATTATTATTATTATTATTATTATTGTTGATATTATTAATATTATTATTATTATTATTATTATTAATATTATTATTGCTGTTATTATTATTAATATTATTATTATTGATATTATTAATATTAATATTATTATTGTTATTATTATTGTTATTATTATTATTATTAATATTATTATTAATATTATTAATATTAATATTATTATTGTTATTAATATTATTATTATTGTTGTTGTTGTTATTTTCTCGCTGTCTGTCTGACAGTAAAAATGAACAGGGACGTTCCAGAATGGCCAGGCGCTGGACAGGCACTGTTACATCAGCGATGAATATCGAAGTATTGATGTATTGGACGACTGGGCTGCTGTGTGTGTTCTGTATTTCATTGGTGTGTGTTTACGGTGCCGGACACGTTGCTGTAGATGGATGAGGGAGGCTGAGTGACGGATGAGGGTCAGTTTTTTTGAAGGCCGGGGCTTTCCGGACCATCCCGTCTGCATGCCTGATCACGAATTCCTCATCCTGTTGGCATTCGGACGCTGTGTGCGTCGGACTGTTTATCACTTTAATGCTCATCTTCATCCGAGATTAAAAACGAGCCTCTCACTGGAACACGATTTCCGACAGATATCTGGGGAAGTGGCGCCGTAATTGATTGAAACTGATTGAATGATTTTTCATTTTCCTGCATTTATGGAGGTAGAGCAGCACTCTGAAGTGAGTGTGTGTGTGTGTGTGTGTGTGTGTGTGTGTGTGTGTGTGTGTGTGTGTGTGTGTGGAGTCACGAAGTCCTGCCTGTCTGACTTGGAAATGAGCAAAGCTGTCAAGTGTGGAAGAAGTTCAAGTAAGATCAAGTGTGAAGCGTCACGGGGGAATAAAATCAAAGCTCTCATCGACATTAAGTTTGAGTCGCAACATATTCCAGGATGGACCGGATGCTTAAAGGGGAAGGAGAATGGGAATGCACGCACTGTGATTAGGGATAAGGAATGATCAGCGAGTCCGGAGTTTGGAGGTGTTATGAGGGGACAGTGTTATGGGACGATACATCGTCAGCCTGCTACGAGGTTCAGGATCTATTAAATTCATGATTATGGCCCTTAAAGCTCACCTGGGGATGATGCTTTTGTGGCCGAATGCAGTGAGATCCTCACAGCAATGTTCCAGAATCTAGTAGAAAGTCTTCTCTGGACAGCGGAGACAGTTACTCCAACAGAACCAGGATGAACTCTTTCTAACGCCCTTGATTTTGCTGTATTAAAATCCAATAAATGTATTGGGGTGGTGATATATTGTACGATAAATCGATATCGTGATGATCGTGACGCCTCCATTCAATCCCAAGTCAGCTCTATGAACAGAGGACGACTGACCTCTATCTCTCTTTTATCAGCGAATTTAACCTACATGACCATTCGCACGCCCCTCTCTCTCTCTTTATGATGACTTGAGTCTCGGGGTGCTTTGAAGTGGAAATGAGACGAGTGCTTCTTCTCCTTCTTCTCCTTCTTCTTCCCCCCCTCCCTCTCTTCCCATGGTGGGTAGCGCGAGCCGGAGTGTGTTTACATAACACAAGGCGCTCGGAGCCAGAGGGAGGCAGAGTGCCAGCACTGCCAGGAGAGGCCTGATAGATCTAACCGTCTGATCTGTGCTTAGCCATGGGCACTACGAGGCGGAGGGAGCGCCCAGGAATACATTATGCACTATGGGAATGCTAAGGAGATGGGGGGAGAAGAAGGAGAAGAGAGGGATGAGAGGGAGGAAAAGGAAGAGCGAGCACGACTCCCTGCATGAAAGGCTCAACAAAGCTCACCCCATTGACCATGCATTGACCAGTGCTCGCCAAATGCCCACAGTAAACACAGCGAGCTCAGTGAACACACAGTGCAGCCTCTCAGAGCAGCCTTCACTTACCTTCAGCATCCGCTCAAGGTCACACACACACACACACACACACAAACACACACACACACACACACACATACATAAGTGCCTGTGTCTCCATTATGTAACCCCAGTAAATATTCTCTTTGTGTCGTGGTCCTGACGTGAATACAGAAGTGCTGGAAAAGTTCCGCCTCGGATTTCTGTTCCGGGAAAACTTTGGGCCGAGTTTTCCTCGCCTGATTGAAGTTTAGTGCTGAATCTGGAATTTCCGTGCAGAATGATTAAAACGCTCCCATTTGAGGGACGTGTTTTGATTGCTGGCGTGTGCAATCACCCCTGCCACAGAGATGAATGGTGTTGTGTTTCTGCGTGTGACTGTAGTTAGCAGGGTTGTACGTTTCCCTCGTTTCTCTGCAGCTTGTGTTCTCATGTATTTTTCATACTTTTCAACGAGAGGGACTGATTTTTACGGCTGCAGCGTGTGTTTCCCGGAGCCACGCGGCACGTGCTCGCTCCCAGACTCCTGGAGCAGTTCTGAGCTGTAGTGTTTTCACTTTTCTGTCGCAAGACTTGCACAACAGCTCCCGCCGGAGTGGGTCGCCTGTGGGAATAAAGCGAGGGGTTGTAATTGACTGTGGTCTGCTGCGATGACAAACACTCCACACTGAGAAGAAGAGCAGGAGACTGATTAGACCTTCAGCCTCTGGTCAGGTCAGGCTCGGCCATCGGTGCCGGAGTCTTTAGCAGTTAATCCGTCTGTTAGTCATTTCATAATTTGACCTGGAACAGCAGTCAGTCCCACTTCGGGCTGGATCGCTGCTGCGGCACCATGGAGCTGCAGGAGAACCTCTAACACGAACCAAGTGCCGTTATATTATATGATATACGGTACAGAATGACCTGTGATTGGACAGCATTTCTGAAGGGTTTTGTGGTCAAACAGATCTATAAAGGTGATTTGGATTCATGTCTTATTCAGAAAGCTGTGTTAGGTAGCGTTAGTTGGCTGAGCACAGTCTGTGATTCTGTCGCTGGGGGGGGGGTGTTTACAGTGTTCAGGTGTGTGGAAGTACAGTGTTCAAGTGTGTGTGTGTGTGGGGGGGGTACAGTGTTCCAGGTGTGTGGGGGTACAGTGTTCAAGTGTGTGTGTGTGTGTGGGGGGGTACATCCCTCTGTCTCTCTCTCCCTCTCTCTGTCTCTCTCTCTGTCTCTCTCTCTCTGTCTCTCTCTCTCTCTCTGTCTCCCTCTGTCTCTCTCTCCCTCTCTCTGTCTCTCTCTCTGTCTCTCTCTCTCTGTCTCTCTCTCTCTCTCTGTCTCTCCCTGTCTCTCTCTCTCTCCCCCCAGAGCTCATATTCACATTGTAAAGTGGAAATGTGTGTCCACTTATGCACTGACATGCGTCTGACCGTCCTCTCTGTGCCGTCCCTGTCTTACTCCTTTAACCCCCCCACTGTATCGTTACCACTGACCCCCATTCTCACTCACTCACTCCCTCTCTCACTTTCTCACTCCCTCACTCCGTCAGTCAGTCATTACATTTACTCAATCACTCACTCATTCAGTCATGTGACCACAGCTGCTCCCGACTCTCCCATTGCAGTGTTCATTGCTGCGTGTGCAGGAGTGTCCCAATACTTTTGGACTTGTATTGTCGTGTCCATTCTTGATGAAGTGTTCCTGTCTGAGCAGAGATGATTCCGGCTCTGGTTGGCCTGCAGAGAAGTTGGCCCAACTCTGAAGGGTTTTGTTTTGTCCTCCTTCTTCCGATCACTCCCGCCAAGACCCCCGATCTCGTCCCCCTCCGGACGGCCTCCGCAGAGGAGCTGTGTGTGGAGCAGATCTTCTGAACGTATGAGGTTAAATATTTACAGCTATGAGAGATGAATCTGTTTTCCTCAGTCTGTTTATTCCATCTCGGCTGGCTTTCCAGTATAAACCAGTCCGATCCAGTTCGCTGGTCTGGCAGATGGGATTTTAGTGGAGCTCTGATCTCAAATGTAGAGAGCTGATTGGATGGCTTCTGTATCCGATATGAAATCAAGTGTAGCACCTGAATCAGACTCTGTTATGAAGTTACAGCAGTGACTTTAATATTCTCTGTATTTCTGCATAAACTGGAGCTGAAACATCTCACTGATGGTTTATTGATGGAGCAAAATGATCCAGTGTTGCAGATCCGTGACGTACTTTTATTCCCCTAAAATTATTATTATTGTCTTCATTTAGGATGAAAAAATGAACAGAATTTAAATAAATATGTGTATTTTTTAATGATTATTATTTTATTTATAGTTTTTTTTTTGCTGAATGTATAAAAATACATTATATCACAGAAATCCTTTTGGAAGTTGATCATCCAGAGTGTGTTTGATGATTGACAGGGACATGAAGAGCTCAGAGAAGGTTTATGGATGCAGTGAAGGTGGAGATGGAGATGGTTGGTGTCACAGTGGAGGAGGCAGGGGATAGGGCAAGATCTGCTGTGGCGCCCCCTAAAGGAAGCAGATTGACGTGGATATTTATATGAAGTTCTTCTGTCATTGGTCCAAATTAAAAAACAGCCCTATTGTCTTTGATCATTTTGTTCTTCGTGCATCATAATGTTTATGTAGGTCATGTAGTTATGATATGTGGATCTTGTCTGTAGGTGACTCTGATCCTGAGATATGACGCTTAGAATCAGCCTGTAACTGCCCATAACGTGAGGATCTCAGGGGTTTAAAACGTTCCAGCCTGCGTTTGTGTGAGCTGTTCTCCAGCCCCTCATCAGCCTGGTTCCTCCCCAGGTTTCTTCCTCCAGCTCTGAGGGAGCTTTACCTGCACCGTCGCTCTTGGACTCGTGTGTTGTTCACCTTGTTGTGTTTGATTTCTGTAAAGCTGCTCTGTGAGGTCAGCTGTACAAATACATTCTGATTTCATAGAAACCCGATCTTTGTCTGGTGATCTCGGCCTGTTTTGCTGCACCTGAACCGTCAGTGGTGGAACAATTAAACCAGCAAATTCCAACATGTTATATGCAGTCTTTGTCAGTGTCCAAATATTTATGGGCGTGACTGGATATTTGATGTACTTGTGATTGTTTATCATTTTTTGAACACAGTGAAGTCTGACCTCTAATTAACCTCCTAATTAAAGCTGAATTCACTTTACATTCATCGTCAATAAACAACGTTACATACAATCAATCAGCTGACTGTTGGGTTGTTGTACCAGACTGTATCACGGACTCTCTCAGAACGAGTCCCGCTTTTGTCTCAACCAATGAATCCATGTGTGCAGACACCGTGGTCAGCACCACGTCCAGAAGGTCTGGTGTGATTTCGTATGATCACCTTTGATCTTCATTACAGACACTTTAACAGAACAACGTTACGTTAATGAGGTTCTGCAACCAGTGGTTCTACCTTTTCTGAACACACACTCCGGAGCTCTATTCCAACAGGACGACGCTCGTCCACACACTGCTGCCGTCTCAAGATCTCGTCTTGAAGACACAGATACTACGCCGTGGTCGGTCTCGTCTCCAGACCTGTCCCTGATTGAAAATGTGTGGGACGCTGTGAGACACAACCTCTGTGTGTGTGTAGATCAATAAATGTTGATCAGGTCAGTCTGTCACTGCAGTCCTGAACGCTTCTTGTAAAGCGAGCTGAACCAAGTGTCGTCCGACTTCTCGTTAGCGATGCAAATTGAATGCAAATGTAGTGAATTGTGTAACTGACTGCAGTTAAATGTAATTATATCCGATAATTGCGTTGGAATATTGCAGCAAACTGACAGTAATAATTCCTGACTTCGGAGACTTCGGAGAGTTAATTAACGCAGAATTGACGTGTAGCGGCGCAGGTACATGACTGCACGTCAGGAAGACTCACGCAGTTCTTGTTTTCCTCCACAGATACAGATTTAACCCGGCGGCGCCGTCTCTGGTGTCAGTGTCGCAGCGTTGCGTTGCTGCTGTTTTCTCTTCCTAACGCTGCACACGGCTCTTTAACCAGGAGGAGCAGGATCACCCGATCTTTTGGTTCTAATTAATGCAGCGTGCCACGAAACGCGTTGGAGACAGTGGAGGATAGGAAGGAAAGAGGGATGGAGGAACAGCAGAGCCAGCAAAGCTAATTACTGAACTTCAAAAGGAAATATTAAAAATGTATTAGGCCAGGAGCAACAGTTTGGAATGGGTGAATAATTCACCGTGCATGCTTACCCCGCTGCCCAGGATTTTATTAACACACAATCTCTCCCCGTTCCCTCTCAACGGCTGTTTGGTTGGGGTTTCAGGGACCAGTGAGGACCAGAAGCTTTGTAGTCTGGATGAACACCAGCCCCCCGAGCGCGAGAGCCTCGTTTAAGCGACGTGCCAAAGTCACCCACAACGTGCCAGCTCGCGCAAACTCTCAAATATTTGTGAGTTTTCCTGCTCGTCTCGAAGTGCCTGTCTCTCTGACCTTGATTGAACTGAATATGAAAGGTAGCAGCGGCCCTTTTGTAGTGTTGCTCACCTCTTTGACTGCTATTCCCCGGTGCTCGCAGGAAACATCAAACATTCATACCGCTAAAAAGTGATCTTTCATTTAGAGCTGATGCCCCAAGACATAGTTTAATTATGACCCATTCTTTCATTCGTCACACAGCGACTCAAACCTGCTCTCCAAACCACCCGAGCACCTCAGTATCACTTTCTCCTGGAGTGAATTAAAGAGGTCATGAACACTGATCAGCCATAACATTAAAACCACCCTTCTCATATCAACAGTGCTGCCGCGTCAAGGCATGGACTCTACAAGACCTCCAACGGTGTCCTGTGAAATCTGGGACACCAAGACTAAGGGCCCTTTCGCGCCTGAAGGTCCAAACCGAGGTTCATGTTTGTTACGTTGTATACTTTTGATCTGGTTTCAGACTGCAGTTCAGTACAGCCTTTACCAGGTCCTGTCGTCATCACCTACCCGCGGTTGGGGTGGAGGGTGGAGGCGATGCCGCCCGTCACCCAGGTATCGATGTTGAAACCAGCCTTAATGAAGCCTTGGCAGCAGAGAGGGTGGGAGCCTTCTGGGGGTCAAACAATGACTGTAACCCTACATTAACTCTCATTACTCACTTAGCACAGCTTCTAATCCTCTCCAGCGTCAACGTGAAGCTGTGAGCTCTCTCTCCTCCTGATCTGATTCCATGTGACACTCCGGGAAAAGAAACGGAGGGAAAAACCCATCTGGAAGTGCTGCACAGTCTGGAGCCCACGGTTCCTTCATTTGGTTTAAAATTAGGCTGCTGTTGGAGGCCGCTTCTCCCCTGAGCCCGTACCCATTTCCAGCGCTGTCTGAGGGTCAAGGTTTGGTCAGCGGAGGAGAAAAATAGCGTCCTCGTTTAAATAAGAACTCTCAACTTGAGCTGCTCACTAAACCTCCCACCAACTGCTTCTGTTCTGGAAGCACAAGCCCAGGGGTACCTGCTCTCGCCTCCACAGCGGCGTCTGGAGTGTCTGAGGATTTATTTACACTGCAATTACCGCAAACATGTGGACCAGAGGGTATAAAGACCCCCAGCATTGAGCTGTGGAGCAGTGGAACCGTGTTCTCTGGAACGATCTCAGATAGCAATGAATGTTTGGGCGAATGTCTATCTGGCCTCATGTTCCATCCACTGGCTTTGAGATGTGTTGGGGAGAAATAAGATGATCATCCAACATCCAGATCTCACTCTTTGCACGTCCTGTTGCACGTTCTTTCCTTTCTGACTCGTGCTGTTGGAGCATCCTTCACCAGTGAAGTGTTCCTCAGAGAAGAGTTCCAATTCCAGCAGTTGGAAGAGTTTGACAGAGGTCACACTGTAGGGAAGCAGGATGGATTTATGGATGTATTGTCTGCTGTGCAGATATTAGCGTAGTACGCTGTTGGTGGCAGTGGACAAAAGAAGGAACACACCAGCGACATCAAGGATCTGGGTGACCGTCGCACGGAGTGACCATACAGCCGTGTGGTGATGCCGTCCATGAGTCTTGTTAGTGCAGCACCTTTGACAGATGCTATCAAAGGACTACAATGGTGTCGCACCAGACTGCGATGGAGTCGCTCAGAATGGCAGTGACGTGTCCCGCGGTTCTGGCGGTTCTGGCGGTTCTGGCGGTTCTGAGGAAGAGTTAAGAATGTTATTGATATAAAGTAGAATGGAGGTTATACTCAGAGGGAGCCTCAGAATAAAGTGTTAGTGAGTGTTGCTGAAAGGGAGCTGGGTGCTGGAGTGCTGAGGACGAGTAATAGTCCTTGGTAATACGTGGTCTTTGGTGGTCTGTGCTGTTGTTTTCAGCGGGGAAAAAACCTAATGGTGTTGATTTAGTTTTACACAGCAGGCCGGCACGGCTGATGCAGTGTCTCTGCTGTTTAAAGTGTGTGTGTGTGTGTGTGTGTGTGTGTGTGTGTGTGTGTGTGTGTGTGTGTGTGCGTGCGATCAGCATTCTGATCAGTGTTGCCACCAGTCAGGCTTGTAGCCTCGTGTGGGCCGATTAAATTGACCATTCTGTCTCGGCCCAATCATGCATTCCGGTGAGGAGGGCGGCTTTCCGCAGGAGCCCTTCTGATTAGGGCGAGTGAATGCAAAGTCAATGGAGAGTCATTGCGCTTTATGTTCAGGGTCCACTGGAGCTAATCTTCATACACTTCACCAGTGGGTGGGATTTACTATTAGGGGTGGGATTAAGACCTGAATTACAATGATACATGTAAGATACACTGTGTATGCGGGTATGTAGGAGTGTCAAAAGGTTACTCCTGTGGACCGAAAATGGTGGGCGTGTCTAAAGATTCTTCCTATTGGTGAAATGGTGGGCGTGTCTAAAGATTCTTCCTATTGGTGAAATGGTGGGCATGTCTAAAGATTATTCCTGTTGGTGAAATGGTGGGAGTGTCTAAAGATTATTCCTGTTGGTGAAATGGTGGGCATGTGTAAAGGTTATTCCACAGGTGCTCCACCTTGCTCCTGCCTCCTGCTCGTTCTTCTGTGAGCTTATTGGCTGGTTGAAGAGTAGAGATTTGTTTACTCAATAGAAACATGTTGATCAATACAAAATCAGAAAATCAAAATCAGATTTTGATTTTCTGATTTTCTGATTTTCTGATTCTGTGTGCATGTTCTCCCCGTGTTCGCGTGGGTTTCCTCCGGGTTCTCCGGTTTCCTCCACAGTCCAAAGACATGCATGGAAGGTGAATCGGTGACCCTAAAGTGGCCCTTAGTGTGTGTGTGTGTGTGTGTGTGTGTGTGTGTGTGTGTGTGTGTGTGTGTGTGTGTGTGTGTGTGTGTGTGTGTGTGAGCCCTACGATGGATTAGCGTCCTGTCTAGGGTTGTTTCCCGCCCTTGCGCTCAAAGTTGCCGGCTGGGCACCGGCTCCCCCGTGACCCTATTCAGGAATAAGCAGTTCAGAAAATGGATGGATGGATGGATGGATGGATGGATGGATTGAAAATCGACATTAACCGAGTTATGAACTGCACGTAAAGGCAGTCTGTGACTGACTGACTGACCCTGTGGTGGGTTTCATTCACCGGGTGGAGGGATACGTGCAGGGCTGCAGGGTGTAGCGTGGCTAAAAGCAGTCCCTGAAGAAACTGTATCCGTTTTCCATCACCACCACTGGTGAAGTGTGTGTGTGTGTGTGTGTGTGTGTGTGTGTGTGTGTGTGTCTGTGGTGGGATTGGGTTTATTGGAGGCTCTTTTTCCCGCAGATGTCTTTAGTTTCTTCACTCTTACAGGCCGCAGTCTGGTCGGCCAGGAGATGAATTTGGCTGAGGTTTGAAGGGAACCATTTTTCAGCCTGTTCTCCGTGACGGGGAGAGAACCGAGTGCGGGAAATTGCGCCGGATTTTGTGATTAATTCCCTGAAAAAGCCAACAGATGGTGATGTTTGGAAGCCGTCAGTGCAATTAGAGAATCAATCAGCCCGCTCTGACCTTCACTTCAAATGGTCCTAATTTATTTGTCGTGCGGGACAGATGTGCGATGAGCGCGGTGACATTTTATTTACGGAAATGTGGTTATTTACTCCTCCGGAGCGGCAGAGCAGAGCCGTGTTCAGGTAGAGCTGCAGCTCGTGTTTACTGCACTGTCAGCTCCGTCGGCCTCCCAGTTTACACTTTATCCAAGCTGTTAAACGAGCAGTGAGCTGTTTAGGCCGCTTTTTACAGGAACCCGTCCCGTCTCGTCCCCCCGACACCACCCTGCTGATGAATCATACCGCCGCTCCACAGTCTTTGTTCTGCGGCTGCTTTTTCACTTTTTTATACTTTATTGATCCACTGACAGGAGAAATTGCTCACTTCGCTGCCCGGCTGTAGTCAGTGTGGACCGGCGTCCCCCGGCGGATGTGTCGGGGTTAAAGGAGCAGTTCAGTAATAATCAGACTCGTCGGTCAGCCAAGACATGTTTGTTGAAGCGAGGTTAATGTTGCAGACAAACACTGGACTTGCACTGTTACCACTTTCTGTAATCTGGGGTGACAGTCGTCCTCCTTTTCCTGGACGTCCTCTTTTTGGACCTGTATCCAGACAGGATTTCTGAACCTTATAGCTTTAGATGTGCCGAATTGATTATTTACAGCTGTTTGAGCCCCGCCTCCTCACAGCTGTTGGTCCACATGTACCTGCGTCTACATCAACGACTGGTCAAACTGGTTTCCACCACCACTGATTGACCACAGCCTAAAGTGTCTGTGTGCAAATGTAAATGAAGAAGAATCAGTTTGACTTTTCCTGACTTCATGTATGTGTTAATGTTTTACGTTGTTCTAAAAAGGTGGTTAAAGTTAACCTGTTTGTGTTTTATTACTGATTTTAAGACAGAACTGAAAGCTGCTGATTGATGAGTTGATTAAGGTTATTTATTATTGAGGATAAATTAGTAAATATATATGTATTAACCTTTAAATCTCTATTTTGTGGGATATTTTCTAATTTATAATAAGTTCTTTAAAATACTTGACAGTGATCCAAATAAAATAAAACAACCCGAATATTAATCAGTATTATCTCTTCTCAGGACTTTTATTCTGAAATTTGAACCCTGTGAGCAAAGAAAGAGCAAACAGCCCCTACCTTCTCATTTTCCTCTAGAACCCAATATCTAGATCAGTGATGTCATTAGCCCGCCCCCTCTCTCTGATCAGTCAGAGTCTGTATGCAGGTTGATCATCAGCCCCGCCCCCTCTC
Source organism: Acestrorhynchus altus (assembly GCA_034509495.1). Lineage (NCBI taxonomy): Eukaryota > Metazoa > Chordata > Actinopteri > Characiformes > Acestrorhynchidae > Acestrorhynchus > Acestrorhynchus altus. The sequence goes on from CM067517.1 coordinate 771,669, forward strand.
TCTGATCAGTCAGAGTCTGTATGCAGGTTGATCATCAGCCCCGCCCCCTCTCTCTGATCAGTCAGAGTCTGTATGCAGGTTAAACTGGGATTGAATTCAGTTGGAAACCAGTGAGTTACTCTCTGGTAGTTCATCACACAGTGACGAGAACGTGGTTATATCGAGTACGTCGTGTAGGTCATCACAGCTGTATAATATCTGAAGGTTATTCTAGTTTTGAAGCCTAGAAAACAGCATGTAAAGTGCAGATTATGGGTTCTAAGAGTTAAAGCCTCATACACTACATGGGCACAAGTATTGGGACACCTGCTCATTGCCTGTTTCTTCTGAAATCAAATTAATGTTCACCCTGCTTTTGTTGGAGTAACTGTCTCTACTGTCCAGAGACAGTAACTTGCAGCGATGCTGTGAGGATTTGATTGCACTCGGCCTCAACAAAAGCAGTGGTAAAATCAGGATGTTTGATGATCACCTCCCCAACTCATCCCAGTCATACTGTGCTGGAGCTCCATGGTTCCAGAGATCACGGTTCCGCTGCTCCACAGCTCAGTGCTGGGGGTCTTTATACCCTCTAGTCCACACCTGCTATTAGACATGGAGACAATAGAGTCATGATTGTTTATCTGCTCCAGAGAGTCCTTTTCTGTTGGCAGAGTATGTGCATTTGCACATCTGTGTCAGCAATGGGTGCTGCTTGTCCACAAATATTTGGACAGTGGGAGTAAGGGGGCATGAGCTCTGTTCGTTTGAGTGTTAGTATTGTTTGAAATCTGGACTGGAACAGGCTTGAGTGTTTCAAACAGGCCTGGAAAAGCTGAGCAATTGAAGCAGTAATTTAATCTATTATGTGGTCCTGATGAGAGGCGAGGGGGTGGGTTGGGGGGCCGATCACGCTCAAACTCAATCATTTCTCCGATGGCGATGCAGGGCAGCAGTGATTAATCAGACGGCTCTGTCCGCGTTCGTGGGCTGTGGTGTGATGGATGATGTCTGGATAGTAACGTGGCCTCCGGTTACAGTGGTGGAGAACCGCGGCCCGTTGTCAGGAGTCCTGGGGGAACCGGGAGCTCTTTTTTTCCCAGACCAAGCCCGTCTTTCAGCATCCACCGAGGCTCATTACCCAGCATCACCGGCCCAGGCTGAGGCGCAGCAGGGACCCCGCTGGAGCTCCACGGGCACAAATAACACTTCTGGATACAATTATGGGGCAGCAGACGGAGCGGGTCCGAACGCCAGCCTCATCATCAGCCGCCGAACAAAGGCGAAGCGACAGGACTGCAGGAAGTCCCTGCGGCCCGGCAGGAGCCCGTAATCATTTTAAACGTGAAATATGGGCTTCTGCGTTCAGGACGTCATAATCCCGAATATTCCTTCACTCTTTTGCATGCTAATGGGGGCTCGGGCCTGGAGCTCCAGAGCTGGGCAGGACATGAAAAACCCATCATCTTCTCAAGCGTCTTAGGCTGGAATGAGTTTTAAGAGCTGCACGGAGAATGAAAGGGATATAGAATGCAGGGGATGTGGGAAAATGTCTTGTTGTTGAACCACAATGTGGATGATGGTGAAAGAGGTGACCGATTTTAAGCCCTTTACTGGACACGCCAGGGAGCCACGCTGCATCCTGTTAAACCTTCTCAACATCTGTGGCAAATCTAGGAATACTGACTGGCACACGAATTGGAACCAATATAGAAGAAGCTCATTATGGGTGCAGCCTGCAGTACCAGACATTCCCACTAGGGTTGGGTCCCGTTCGCTTTAAACAGATACCAGGACCATTGCTAGTTCTGCTCTGTTCTGATCCTCACTGATCCACACAAAGAGGACGGAGCTGGAGGATGGGTGGAGCTCCCTCTGGTACTTTGGGTCAGTGAATGCAATCAAATCCTCACAGCAATCTTCCAGAACCCAGTAGAAAGTGTTATGTGGACAGTAGAGACAGTTACTCCAGCAAAAGCAGGATAAACTCTTTAATAATAAACGTTTGGCCCACTTGAAAGCCACAGGTGCCAGAAGTGGCCCGGATTTGGCCCAAATGTGTCTTTCTGGTTTTGATTCCAGAAGAAAATGTCCCAAAACTTTTGTCCGTAAGTACATTAGTGTCCCTGTTTTATAACAGCAGTGTTTTTGTATGTAAATGGATTTCTGTGCCAGACATTATGACGTGTTATGGCTCTGAAGAGCGTCCCAAACCTGCTGCCTGCCAAGATTACTGTTGAGTTAAAATGCTGCACCTCTCAAGACCTTCTCCTGAATGGAGCTGCTGACTGTTTCTACTTCATTCCACTGTTATTATGCTTAAATAATACCTGCTTGGCTACTCTACCCACCTCTGTGGAAAGCTGTTCTTCAAAGGAACAGCCGTTCCGACTTCAAAGGAAAGCCGGATGTGATTGACAGTGTAAGAATCTGCCTTCACCTCTGACAGATTGAGGCTAACCGATGTGATAGAAGAGAGAACAGTGAGAGAACCACACAAATACAAAAGAGAAATGTTTTTTAAAAACCTGAAAACGAGAGAGAGAGAGAGAGAGGGAGAGAGAGAGAGAGAGGGAGAAAGAAAGCCCAACTCCGAACAGCTCCTCGTCCTCCAGAGATCTGCCGGCCTCTCGTCTCCACTCACCTGAAAAGGCGAGAGACGGCAGCTCGTGTTCCTCTGCTGGCTGAGGGCTAATGGTGGTGGACAGCTGTCCGCGGAGCCTCTGCGTGACGGGCCTGCTGATAAAGCCTTCCAAGAAGCAGCTCCAGATCTGTTGTGGAGAAGATTTCACACCAGTGTCCCAAACTGGGCAACGTGTTCTTTAATTTGGGAGCCAGGCACGTCCCACCAACCAGCCAATGACAAACTCTCAGGGATAAACTCTCAATGACAAACTCCCAGCGAGGCAGCGCCTTCGGCCACAGTGGCACCAGGCATCCCGTCGAAGGGTAACGGAGGGATCTCCATGTTGCAGAGGCGAATGTGTCCACAGTTAGAGAAGTTGTGTACACTAACATGTGAAAAGTCATGTGATACCTCATGGAACAGCTTGAGAACTGCCACACCTGTATCATTAGTGAGGTGTTATCTTGAGAGTGTGGTTGAACACGGGAGTTCAAGCGAGACATGATGGTGGGTGCAGGTGGATGGAACGTTCCACTTCAGAACATGAACAGGCATTTAACATTCCTCAATCCTGTGTCACCTGAGAACGGGGACTACATCATAGAAGGCATTACCACCCACAGTGGACAGTGCACTGGTCCACTTTATAAAGACTAAAAACACTTTATGTCTCAGAAACTCTGTCGGAAATTAATCGTCCAGTGTTTTTGAGCTGAAAATGCAAAATTGTGATGAATTGACAAGAATATTTATAATACATTCTTCAAAATGTTAGACATTGATCCAAATAGAAAAAAACAACCCGAATGTCCTTTATTATTTTGGTCATTCATCAGTATTATTTCTCAGGACTTTTATTCTGAAATTTGAACCAAATGTGAGCAAAGAAAGAGAGGAAACAGTCCCTCCCTTCTCCTTTACCTCTATAACCCAATATCTGGGTCAGTAACATCAGCCCCGCCCCCTCTCTCTGATCAGTCAGAGTCTGTATGCAGGTTGAGCATCAGCCCCTCTCTGATCGGTCAGAGTCTGTATGCAGGTTGATCATCAGCCTCGCCCCTCTCTCTCTGATCAGTCAGAGTCTGTATGCAGGTTGAGCATCAGCCCTGCCCCCCTCTCTGATCGGTCAGAGTCTGGGCGGAAGGGGATCATCAGCCTCTCGCCTCTCTCTGATCAGTCAGAGTTCAGGCGTGTTGAGCATCAGCCCCGCCCCTCTCTGATCAGTCAGGAGTCTGTATGCAGGATGACCATCAGCCCTCGCCTCTCACCGATCAAACAGAGTCAGGCGCAGGTTGATCATCAGCCCCGCCCCTCTGATCAGTCAGAGTCTGTATGCAAGGTTGATCATGTTCACGTGGACAGAGCAGTAAACATGCACTGGAAGCTCCTCTGGGATTTAAACTGGGATTGAATTCAGTTGAAAACGAGTGAATTTGAGCTGATTTCTGAACTGAATTACTCTCTGATGGACTTCAGATCAGGTCTGTAGGTTACGCTGATCCTGAGATATGAAGCCTAGAAGTAACTGCCATCAAAGTGCAGGTCTCGGGTTCTGGGAGCTAAAGGTCTAAACAGATCAATATAAAGGCTGTTTACGACTTTAAAGGTTCTTCTCTCCCCACAGCATTATATGACTAGAAGTTTTCAAAGTTCTCTCCCCTCCACAGCCCACCCTCTCCCCTCCACAGCCCACCCTCTCCTCTCGTCAGTCTATCCCCAGAACTCCTCAAAGAAAGCCAACCCTTAACAGGATCTGCCAGTCGTTTCCCCTGCCTCTACTCCTCACACCAGTCCCCATTCTCCCAGTTCACTTACACACTCCTCCACTTTCTCCAGATGACATCCTACAGCTTCTGACACCTAATAATCCCCCTCCCCATCTTCTCCATCCCATCCACCACCATCCAGATTGCCTAGTATGAGCCATCCTTCTTCATCACTCCCATCACGTGGGGCTCTATAATACCCAGTCAGGGGTATTATACTGGCTGTGTTTGGAACCACCGGGAGGTGTCCAGAGTAGAACCCTGACGTTAGTGATGCAAAAGAAGTGCACATTGGCACTTTGTACAATCTGTGGATTAAACCAGAACATCTGACGGTTTGAAGGAGGTTCTGTTGTTTCTGAAGCCTGTATCAGACTCTTCAATTACTGAGTTCTGCACAGAGCTGCCACCAATCCATTTCTTATATCTGACTGGAACCTGTTCACACTGGCACTCAGTGTATCTAGAACCTCCTGACGGATTAGAGTGATGTTTATTCTGCTTGTGCCATCAATTACACTAAGTCTTGCAATGCTACTGCTTTATATTCACAAACTATCTAGAACTTCCAAAAAGCAAAATTTCTTCTTTGTCCATTACTTCTCACTCACTCGCTTATCTAGAACTGCTAAGTTCTAGAATGATGTTTCTGATCACACACTGCCACTCAGTCTGTCTCAGTCTGTCCACACTCTGGAAATCAGAAGCTGATTCCGGTCAGTTCTTAGTCATGTTGATGGTTAATCTGTCTGTCCCCGTGGTCACCGTCCTCAGCAGACCACACCAGACACTTCCCTTCAGTATTCCTATTTTCCCAAAAATTCTTTCCTCTCAAATTTCCTCAAACATACAATCTACACCCAGAAGCTCAGAATCCCTACCATGGAGAGCTCCATGCTGGTAGATTCTTTCTGTAGCCTTCAACGTGGTCAACCCTCCTGCCCGTCCTCATCTGTTTTGGAATTACTGGCTGGCCAGACAAACTCTTGAGTCGTCCCAATTGGAGAGGAGCCATGTCTGGTGGCATGTCTCAAGGCTCAATGCTGGGTCCTGTTTTGCTTTCTCTCAATACCAACTGTCTTAATATCATGGTCTGGCTTCTTCTGGGTTATGCTCACCCTCTCCTTCATCTTCAGATATGGTATGTAGTGGAGGACGGCAGATGTCTCAGACGTTATTCTGGCATTACATTGAAAACCCTGATATTTTTCCACAAAGCCAAAAATGGCCTCCACCCACCTTAAGCTCCTCAAGCCAGGCATTCTGCTTAACCCCACCACCCTTCAGGACACCTCAAAGACAAACATCAAGACTTCTCTGCTGGTGCACAGATGGTGGATCTTGTCCAAACAGCCGAGTCCCTTAATGTCTTCAAATGCAGATTGAAAACCCATCTGTTCCATAAGCATCTAAATGAAAACTTCTCGTGAGCTTCGGAATAAAGGAATCTATTTTTGAGTATTTCTGTTCTCCAGGCTGAATCTCTGGCAGAGCCTTTGCTTGATGGTATCTTCAGACTCTGGTCCTGCAGGAGCAGCAGGGCCGGTTTTCCATCAAAACAAAAAAAGCTCTTTAAAGTACAGTGGCATGCAAAACTTTGGGTTCATGGTTAGTACAGAGGGGCTGATGATCAGAGAGAGGGGGCGGGGCTGATGATCAACCTGCATACAGACTCTGACTGATCAGAGAGAGGGGGCGGGGCTGATGACATCACTGACTCAGATTACAAAGGAAATTGAGAAGGGAGGGTTCAGTGTTCAAATTTCAGAATAAAAGTCCTGAAAAGGGATAATACTGATACATACATTAAAAATAAAAATAAAAAGGACAGTTTTTTTGTTTTTGTTTTTATTTTGTTTTATTTGGACTGCTGTCAAGTATTTTGAAGATTGTATTATTATTATTATTATTATTATTATTATTATTATTATTATTATAAATATTCTTGTTAAACTGATCATTAAAAATAATTCTAAATTCTTGCATTTTCAGATGAAAAACACTCTGGATGATCAATTTACAACAAGATTCCCTTCAGTTTGGAAGTGCCAATTTCCCGACCCCACTAGCACTTTCCCCCATCAGATAGGACACTAGGACACTAGGAGGATGAGGACGAGGACGAGCACATGTCTGCTGCCATTGCGTCATTTTGTATGATTGCTGGGTCGGGATTGGACCCTGCAGTCCTGAGATGGTAGTGGAAGCGCGGTGGACCGCTGAGCCACTCCAGCAGGATTAAAGATGAGATAAGATAATCCTTTATTAGTGCCACAGTGTGGAAATTCACTCTGTTACAGCAGCAGAGGGAGAGCAAGGCACTCAGCACGGAAATAAATCAACAGTTCAGTTTATACAACCTAAACATCATATCTCTGAAGATGATCCGTTCACACTGTCCAAACACGACGTCTGCAGCGCAGTGTATGTAACGCGTAAGTTAATGTGTAAATATTTATATCAGGTTATATTTATATTGATATATTCTTTATCTTTATTCTTATATTTCTGTTTTTTTTATACGTTTTTCCAGTGTAATGGACAAGCACTCACTGCGCAGTGTGATCACAATAAACTTTATTTAATTTGATAAAAAAAAAATACATAAAATCTCTGAGATGGAAAGTGTTTTTTAGTCCTTATAAGCAAAAAAAAGTCCATTTCTGATCAAAACCTGGTCAAATTCATACAGATATTTTAATTCTGTTCGTTTTTACGTCTCAAAGACAAATTTGCGTGGCCTGGTTTGTGTGACTGTCTCCTATAAATACTTTTCTAATGTTTTGGTGAATAAAACCTCCCACTAAAGGAGTGTAAAGTTGTGACGGTTCGAGTTGCAATGCGCAGGCGTTCGGCCGGAACATCCAGCGGATCTGGGTTGATTGACGCTGCTGCTGCTGGTGGAAGCAGGCTAGATGAGGTGGTGGACTGAAGCTGAGTGACGTGGACAGATGGATCTGATCTTTATAGGATAAGTGACGAGAGTGGAGAACATGAGCAGAGTTTAAGCTTTAGAGACACTGTCTTATTCTCCATGAAACCTGTCCAACATTGCGGACGCAAACGGAACCTGTTGGTAGAAGAACTGATTTGTTGGAAATTTGAAAAGAACTGGCTGTTAATCCCAGTCACAGCTCCAGAGCCCAAAAGGGGCATTTGGAGCGGCTGTAGAGTCTTGTAGGCAGATTCGATTTGCTTTAACTGTGTGTACGTTTCTGCTTTGAGTTGAAATCCGTCCAATTCGGGAAAACAAACACCCTGGAAACAACAGCGGCGCCGACGTCACCGAGGCCCGTTTTGGCTTCCCTTGTCTCTAGTTTGGCTGTCATTCAGAGAGCTCATTCACAGTGTCATCTCTCCTTCCTTCTGCCTCTCTCTCTCACCCGCTTTCCCTCTCTCGCTCTGTTTTTGGCAGTTTCAGCACATCCTCACTCCCCTTGACATAACAAGGTCCGGTTCCCAAGCCCCCCGCATCAGATGTGGGCAGCAGATAGCCCTGTGCGATAAGTGGCTTTTCTGCTTTCTTTTATCTGCTCTGGAAGAGCTTTGCCTGGGAGCTCTTTGCATTCAGAGCATTGTGCCGGTCCCGCGCTTCTCCACATCCTCTTTAAAAAAGCCCCCAGTGTGAGAGGGGCTGGCAGGGTGGCAAAAGGCCGGCTGGTGGCAGAGGGCCTGCTTTTGGTCTGCTTGTGCCGAGCCCACAATGAGGACGAGGTGGAAGTGGTCCAGATGAGCCCGTCCCAGCCCGCGGGCCGTATGTGCTGCTGCAGGGTGAATGATACTTGGTACCAGAAGAAAGCAGGTAAAGGAGCACTTAGAAGAACACGGTTAGGAGAGCACGGTTAGGAAAGGAGACTTAGAAGAGATCAGAGTTTGGTGCTGATGTTTTCTTTGAACTCCATCCTGACCCATCTTGGTCCAGCTCAACCCACTCCAGCTCATAGGTCGTACGTGCTGCTGCAGGGTGAATTACACTTACACTGCCGTTACTGCAAGATAATGCGAGTGTGTGTGTGTGTGTGTGTGTGTGTGTGTGTGTGTGTGTGTCGCTGACTGTATATGTGAGAGGGAGGGTCTGTATGCTCCGCTCCCCCGGGGGGTGTGCAGATAAAAGCAGAAAGTGAAGGAATGCGTTTTGCGAGAGTAACCCTGCTCTCTCACTGCGGAGCGTAATGGCTAAAGCTACAGATTCACACTGCAGCCGCCGGGAAAATGGAGCAGTGTGGAGCTTTTGTGTGTGTGTGTGTGTGTGTGTGTGTGTGTGTGTGTGTGTGTGTGTGTGTGTGTGTGTGTGTGTGTGTGTGTGTGTGGGAAGCCCTTTTTGAGTTTGTAAGGAAATGTTTCAGCAGGAAGGGGTGGGGGGGATCTGCTCCACATGTATTTATAACAGCTCATCTGCATGTGCGTGTGTGTGTGCGTGTGTGTGTGCGTGTGTGTGTGTGCGTGTGTGTGTGTGTGCGTGTGTGTGTGTGTGTGTGTGTGTGTTTGGGGGCTCTTTAGGCCCATATGTCAGAGTGAAGGAGTGTCAGTGCAGATCAGAGCTTTAGGATGGAGAGACAACGAGGGCAGAATCAACAGCAGGTGAATGAGAGGGGTCCTGCTGAGAGGAAGTGTGTGTGTGTGTGTGTGTGTGTGTGTGTGTGTGTGTGTGTGTGTGTGTGTGTGTGTGTGTGTGTGTGAGTACAATTCTGCACCTTACGCCCCCAAGAGAGAAGGAAAAAGAAAAGAGAAAAATCTAGGAGAGAGTTGGGGATCAGTTCTCTTTGATCTTTCAGTGAATGTGTGTTTTATCATTCCTGTGTGTGTGTGTGTGTGTGTGTGTGTGTGTGTGTGTAGGATCAGTACAACAGTACTGATTGAGGATCATTGCTTAAAAAATCTGAAGTTCTGATGGGTTTTCAGTTCTGGAAGCTGCAGAACCTCGTCTGGTCCGTTTTCCACCTCCCTCCCTAAACACACTGCTGATGGGCTTCATGAGACCAACGACTTCCTCAAACTCCTCAAACTCCTCAAACCACTGTTATACAGTGTTTGGAGACTTTATTCTCCTCCTTTCACGCTGATCTTCAATGATCAGGACCCCACAGGACCACCACAGAGCAGATATGATGTGGGTGGTGGGTCATTCTCAGCACTGCAGTCACACTGACATGGTGGTGGTGTGTTAGTGTGTGTTGCTGGTACGAGTGGATCAGACACAGCAGTGCTGCTGGAGTGTTTAAACACTGTGTCCACTCACTGTCCACTCTATCAGACACTCCTACCGAGTGTCTCCACCTTGTAGATGTAAAGTCAGAGACAGAAGCTCATCTGTTTCTGCACAGTTTGTGTTGGTCGTCCTCTAGTCCTTCATCAGTGCCCACAGGACGCTGCCCACAGGACGCTGTCGGCTGGACGTTTCTGGTTGGTGGACTGTTCTCGGTCCAGCAGAGACACTGAGGGGTTTAAACACTCCAGCAGCACTGCTGTGTCTGATCCACTCTGATCCATTTGTGATTAAAATGGACAGTGAGAGTAAAACCTGTGTGTGTGTGTGTGTGTGTGTGTGTGTGTGTGTGTGTGTGTGTGTGTGTGTGTGTGTGTGTGTGTGTGTGTGTGTGTGCGCGCACTGAAGGGCAGCATTCAGAGTATGATGATCAACAATGATGACCAGCCGAGCTGAAGTTCACAGGTGGAGTTTGGAAGAGTCTGACTTATTTAATCCTCAGACATTACTTTGGTTTGCTCTTGATTGGTGGTGTGAGTGGGATCAGGTCCAAAGAGCCCTCTGAGGTCTTCAGAAAGAAGGCTGTAGATGCAGATGATTGAATCGTTTGGTGTCTTTCTGATGGTCGATTTACTTGTGATGACTTTCAGAAGAATGATTTTAGTCCTGAAAATCAAACACAGCAGACAAACACAGCAGACCATAGACACTCTGGACCATCTGTAGTAATTTCAGTGTGTGTGTGTGTGTGTGTAATGTAAACGGTCTGTGGAGTGATGGATTAATGTGAACAGAGCTGTAACAGGGTTATAATCTCTAACAGGTGGGCCGGTTTGGGACTGTGGGAAAAGATGTTCTTCTCACAGGAAGTGATTAAACACTGCTTTTATAGTGTGAACGAGTCCACATACAGTACTGTACTCAACTCTATATAACATTAGAATAAACGTAAAGTCAGCGTCAGTGAGAGCGTCTACCTGTAATTAACTCTATATAACATTAGAATAAACACACAAACTTGCCCTGAAATGCTGTATAAATCTCTATGTTATAATTCTAGGATTCTGAAGACAGTGAGCTCCAGTTATTCATTAGGTTGAAGGGGATTTTTGTAGATATTTAGTAGAGTTTGTTTTATTTTTAGAAATACTGTGATTGTGGGCGGAGCTTTGACATCAGTCAGTTGATTGGTAAATTGGTCGTAGATGTGTGTGAATGAACGCACTGTTGGTCCGGCAGCAGTGGAGCAGCTCTGTGAGGAATTCTGCCTGCATTAGTTTTATGTTGTTAAAGTGTGTGTGTGTGTGTGTGTGTGAGAGAGAGAGAGAGAGACTCAGTGAGCTGAGAGGCAGCAGGTGCTGGACAGGGCAGCTCTTCTGGGTGAGCGACTCGGACACTCTCCCGCTGAGACAAGTGCGTATAAGCTCTTTAATCCCTGACAGCTCTCTCACACTCCGGCTCCGAGGTGTGAGTGCTTTTCTGTGTTTTCCTCTCAGAGGTCCGGTGGCACACAGGCGGCAGAAGCTTATTAGAGGTTCTGTCTGAGGTGTCGTCGAGTGCAGGCTCAGAAATAAGACTCTGAACTGTGTTTGTGTTGGTTCTGTTGTCTTTACTTGTTCAGAGCGTCCACTGTTTACCTTTATCACAGCCTCTGTTCCCTCCAGGAGACTCGCTTTCAGAGGTTCTGCAGAATTCTACAGGGAGATCCTTCCACACCTCCAGCCCGAGCTCTAAAGCGTGTCGCCCACGGCCTGCGATTTCCACGATGACGCATTTCTGATGATGTATATTTCCTTAAAGTAAAAAAGGAGAGAATAGAACTAAAAAAGAACCCCCTCGTCTGTTAAACACGGTGGTGGGGGTGTTCTGAAATCTAGAGGGAGATTCTCCACCTCCTGCCCATGATCTAAAGCTGACAGTAGAGGAGATAGGAAAATGGGAACTTTTCCATTCGTTAAGTTCTGGAGAACTTCAGAAAGGCTTGGTTCCTTTCTGTTTGTACAGTCAGAAGAGGGAGGAAGCTTCTCATGTACAGAAGAATACGATCTTTCCATTCAGCAGAAAGTTTAACGCTACAGAACAAAACAATAGAACTGGTTTATAAACAGGCGAGGTTCCCCCGACAGAACCCATCCCACTCCCAGAATAACTCCACAGTCAGAGACTGGCCTTCTGTCTGCTACATGAATCATCTTCTCGGAGCGTGCCGTACATTTCCTCCAGCTTTGAAGAGCGCAGGAGAAATCAGCTTCAAAGCCTCCGAGCTTTGCATCCCATCTTCTCTGAGAGTCGAGTGTTTCATGAGGGTTCCGGGTGCTGAATGAGAAACGAAGGGCGAGAGACACAAAGAAAGAGGAGACAGAGGCAGAGAGAGAGGAGGAATAGAGGTTGAGTGAATTTGGTTCAAAAGTCAAAAGAACCTTCAGAAGAATAAACACTGTTTCACACCGCTCCCCAGTCCAGACCATCCTGACGGTTCTCCGGTCACTCAGTTTGTGATGTCACAAAAAACAAGGTTCTACTTTACATTAAAGGGCTTCACAAATATGGTTCTCAAAAGGACACTTCCATTCAGAGATAACAGTCTGAATGTGTGAAGAACCTGCTAATGTAAAGGTTCTATACAAATTATGGATGGATGGATGGATGGATGGATGGATGGATGGATGGATGGATGGATGGATGGATGGATAGTTGAGAGTCCACCACCACCTCCAAGCTCTCCAGTGGGCATCCGAGAACAGAGCCAGCCTTCTTGATGAATTTGTTGATCTTCATTGTGTTTCCACCTTTGATGCAGCCTTCCCAGCAGACACCTGCAACTGGTAGAACATGGCTAACAGAGCATCTTTGCAACAATTGTTGGACCTGAGCGTCCTCAGAAAGTAGAGTCTGCTCAATCCCTTCTCATACACAGCATCAGTGTTGGCCCTCCAGTCCAATTTTGTTGTCCAGCAGGACACCCAGATATTTGTACATATCAACCAGGTCAATGTTCTGACCCATAATGGTAACAGGTTTGATTGTGGTCTTCCTCCTTCTGGTGTCCTCCATCTCCTTGGTCTTGGACAGGAAGGTGAATACAGACACCTAGTGGGCAGCTTTGTGGAGTAGTGTGTGAAGAACCATCTGCTCCTGAATGTGACCAAGTCCTGTTCCTGATGCACCTGACCACTACAGAGTCATCAGAACATTTCTGAAGGTGCCAGAGTTCCTTACATGTACTGGACGTCCATGATGTGGGAGAGTACAGTTCCCTGAAGTGCTCTAGCATTGCAGACCTGAAAATCAGACCCCATCAGGTTCCCATCTGCACAAACTGGGGCGTATGAGACGGGTAGTCCAGGACCCAGGTTATCAGGGACTTATCCACATGCATTTCATCCATCTTCTCTCCAAGCACGAGAGATTAGATGGTGTTAAATGCACTCGAGAAGTCAACAACAGTGATTCACACTGTGGTGGTGTTCTGTGACCTCCACTGTTCCTGTTAACTGACCATTCTGAGGAAATGTCCTGAAAACGCTGTTCTGTCTTCTTATAGCTTCTCCTGCTTTGTGGACCTGAACCATTTTCTTTTTCAGAGTGTTAGGCAGCTGCTTAGAAGAACCCATGGCTGCTGTTTGTTTTGGGACAGGGTTAGAGCAGTCACCTGGTCTTTCCTAATGATGGTTATGAACAAACCATAACCCTAACAGCTTAACTACGACCCGAGACCTTATGAGACCTCAGATCTCCTATGGTTCCCATACTTTTGCGAGGTACTCCTGTCCTTTTCTTACTCTGTCTTAACTGTCCAAAACCAAAATAATTCACTGGTGTTGCTTAAAATGAAGTGTGTCTCGTCTTTAACTTCATGCCTTTTGGAGATCATTTCATCTTCAACTTCTTTAACGTTCACAGTAACAGTCATTTTGAGCAGGGCTGCCCAAGCTGTTGTTTAACACCGTATAATATTATTATATACGTAGTATTTTCCGATGTACTGTACATGGTGTAGTGTATTCCTGTAAGTAGGAGTCTGACTTGTTTGTGTTTGTTTTGGTTGTTAAAAAGCAGGACTGCACACACTCTGCTCCCCGTTACTGCTGCCATTCCCTTCTTACTGCAGTTGCTGATTCTCATTTTAACACCACACCAATCCAATTAAGGAGCTGCGTGCAGTTGGCTTAGTGCCTGCTCGGATGAGGACGTGTGCCATGCGTGCTGGGCTCGGCGCTCCAGATCACAGTGGGATTCCGACCCAACAACCACTCTTATTACCCACGCTCACGCTGAGTTTACCATCAGCCAGAACAATCAGTGACGCGCCTGCTCACAGTCGTCCACCACAGCAGCTCAGTGCTCCCAGAACTGTCCAGGTTCAGCAAAGCGTGTCTTCAGCTGTACATCAACAGACATCAGGGATCTGATGGTGTCTGGAATATCCTCCATCAGCGGACAGCATGATTTTCACTGTAGTACGGTTTCTGCTCTTTAACGGAGTTAGATTGTGATACGGTACCGTACTTTCACTGTAGTACAGTTTCTGTTCTTTAACGGCGTTAGATTGCGATACGGTACCGTACTTTCACTGTAGTACAGTTTCTGCTCTTTAACGGAGTTAGATTGCGATACGGTACCGTACTTTCACTGTAGTACAGTTTCTGTTCTTTAACGGAGTTAGATTGTGATACGGTACCGTACTTTCACTGTAGTACAGTTTCTG
>CM067517.1:788938-823068 GCA_034509495.1 Acestrorhynchus altus
TAATAAGGTTAATATCCAGTATGAAGCTCTAATAAGGTTAATATCCAGTATGAAGCTGTAATAAGGTTAATATCCAGTATGAAGCTGTAATGACGTTAGTATCCAGTATGAAGCTTTAATGACGTTAGTATCCAGTATGAAGCTCTAATTGGCTGAACGTGTTCTAGGTGATCTCCACTCGCAGTTGGGAATGTTTGTATATCATTCTGTTCAATCCTATTTTTGGGCAATACTTTCTCTTTAACGAGTGAACGATAAGGTGGGTTTTATGCAAATTGACAAGAAAGTGTGTGTGTGTGTGTGTGTGTGTGTGTGTGTGTGTGTGTGTGTGTACGTTTGTACGTACGCAAAGGAGCCAACTCAATAGAGAATTGCACTCTGCTCTTAGGTCAGTATGTGCTGAGAGAAGTAATTGGCTAGGAGAGGTAGCGGGGTGTGTGTGTGTGTTGTGTGTGTGTGTGTGTGTGTTGTGTGTGAGTGAGTGAGTGAGACGCTTGGTTGTAAATGACAAGACAGAGTCAGAGAAGGTCAGGGTAATTTCCTCAACAAAAGAGCAAACATCACTCTCGGTTCTAGATATGGGTCTCAGGACGTTGAGCATGTCTCGGTGAGGCTGGAGGATGCCTGAGATGAACCCCATCACCTCCACTCCTGCAGTCTGACTTCAACTCTGCTGTGAGGGTTTTAATGTATTCATCCACAGCAATGTTCCAGAATGTAGTAGAAAGTCTTCTCTGGACAGTAGAGACAGTTACTCCAACAGAAGCAGGAGAACCTCTAAACACTGAAATTGAATCCCCTTGATTTCAGAAGAGAGTGAATGAGCAGATGTCCCAATACTTTTGTCCATTAGTTTTCTAATCTTTCCTTCTCCCTCTCTCTCAGCCTCTCCTCACCCGAATCATGCTGGGAAGCCGTGTTTGAAGCTGAAGGTTTACGTCAAGCCTGCAAGTAAGTTCCTGTTTCAATTCACAGTGAATCACTCAGTGAATCACTCAGTGAATCACCAAGTGAATCAGAGGAGAATGTGATTGTGTTCTGTTCCTGTTCTGCTTCCACTTCTCACTAGAGTTACCCATCAGATCCAGTTCCCTTCAGTACTACTGCTGTAGGCTGAATGGGTGGGGCTAAACTGCTGTAGGCTGGATGGGTGGGGCTAAACTGCTGTAGGCTGGATGGGTGGGGCTAAACTGCTGTAGGCTGGATGGGTGGGGCTAAACTGCTGTAGGCTGAATGGGCGTGGTTAAACTGCTGTAGGCTGAATGGGTGGGGCTAATGTGCCGCAGGCTGAATGGGCGGGGCTAAACTACCGTAGACTAATGGCTATGAACAAAAATCCCTTTTGCCTGATTGGCTGTTTAAAGTGCTTTCATTGATGTTTTAATCTACATCAGTGCAGTCAGAGCTGAAATGTAAGCCGGTCTGAGCCTCAGTAATTAAACTCCATGTGACCTCCTCCTCTGAAGGTGTGCATATCGCTTCTTCTCCGTGTGCTGTCTCTCTGCTCCTCTGTTTCAGATGGTTCAGGCTACGAGTCTCCAGAGCCCTTTCTGACGGATACAAGCCCCCGCGGCCCCCAGGCGGCTCCCGGGCTGCTGATGCTGCTGTTGTCCACAGTGGCTCTGCTGCTGTTAACCCACCTGTAGAACCTCCGGCTTTAGCCCATCGGACCTCCGGACACAAACCTCCCTCCACACAACCCTCAGGGAAGCCCTCAGGGCAGCAGGCGACCCAGTGATGAAAGAAGCCAACCAGCAAACACTGGGTCACTGGTTTGGATCTCGTGGACCTGGCTGGACAGTCTTGGTTCTATGGTTACCAACACCAGAATCCCTACATGATCAGCCTGCCACTGTGTCCTTGGGCAAGGCACATAACCTCCACTGCCCTAGGGGGCACTGTTCTATTTGGAGAGTTGTTCTCTGGC
Source organism: Acestrorhynchus altus (assembly GCA_034509495.1). Lineage (NCBI taxonomy): Eukaryota > Metazoa > Chordata > Actinopteri > Characiformes > Acestrorhynchidae > Acestrorhynchus > Acestrorhynchus altus. Next base: position 790,866 of record CM067517.1, read on the forward strand.
GACTTTAATTGTAAAATGGACCAGTAATGTAAAACTCTGGCTTCACAAGCTAACACCAGACCAGTAAGCACATCTGCACAGGCTAAGGCTAACAGTGACGTAGCCGCCACAGACATGCTGATGCTATCACATCTACGCAGGCTAAGATTGTGAGAGCAACGTCACACGTGCTAATGCTAGCAGAACTATGCCATACCAGCTAATGCTAGCAATGCTAAGATTGTTAAACACACCAATGCTAGCACACAGGCTAATGCTACCTGAAGTGTGTCACACAAACCAATGCTAGCATAGTTTTACTAGCTCCATACAACAGTGCAGTATAGCTGGAGGCTAATAGAACTGTGCTACACATGCTAACACACAGGTCACACATGCTAATGCAACCACATAAAACATACAAAGTGACGGCTAGCAGAATCACACAGACCGGTGCTACCACACAGGCTACAAAAGCTAATGCTAGCAGAACTGTCCCACACATGCTAATGCTAGAACACAGGCTAGCAAAACCCTGCCATCGAACAGCACTACAGTTTGGACTAGTCTCGGACGTTCGACGGAACCAGTGGAGGAGCCGTGAACAACGACACTTGCTAGTTTCCGTTTTTCAGGGTTGCTGGATGTTACTTGCAGTGTTTTGAGTTCCGAAGGGCACTGATGACGATCGTGATCTGTAGCGAGACTGTTGTCGGACTTCGCACCACCCTCGCCCAACCAAAGGACAGTTTTTACGTTTTTCTCTCTATGTTAGCGTCTGAATAAGACGGAACACCGAGATTGTGTTTGGGGAGCAGCACCACGTAATCTAGCTGTAGACTCTTCACGTGCATGTGAAACACTGTGACAACAAGATGACTGATTTGACGAGTTATATATTTTTATCGATATAAACAAAAACAACGATCTTCTGCATCTCTACTGACTCTGCCCTCTCTCGCCCGAGTGTTTTCCCACCAATGGAGAAGCGAATCCGCAGGAGGAGCGGGAATTTGAACCTTTATGGATTTTCCCACAACACCCGGGAGCCAGGAGTGGTGGAGCATCGAGCGGGTGGGCCGTGTTTGAGGGGGGGTCCCGGGACGTGTGTGTTTAACGTGAGGATTCCTGGCGAGGCCGGACTGCTCAGCAGATGGGGTTTTTGTATTCTATTTCATGTTATTTTTGTAGCGTAAAAAGCAGCATCTATTATTCATGTGATCTGGAGCGGTTCTAACATCTTCACTGAGGAACCAGCGGTTGAGTCAGCAGCTCTCTCTCTCTCTCTTTCACCATGTCTCAATCTCTCATTTCTTTCGCCGCTTTTTCTTCTCTGAATTCATACCATCTCTATCTCTATCCTCTTTCTGCACGTTTTAGAGATGTGGTCACCGTTCTGACGCCTGAAGGAATGACTGAGGGGCTAAAGGTTCTTCTGTCCTGATGATACAAATACACTAGAACAGCCATCCCCACTGCACAGGGTACCACAGCAACCACATGGCAACATCTGACCAACCCCAAAGACACCACAGCATGTGCATAGGAACACCATAGGAACCACTAAGCAACATCATGGCAACCACCTGAAATACCATAGCAACCATGACGCAACCATTAAGCAGTCTCAACCACCTGGGGTACTTTAGCAACTGCCTTGCAATACCACGACGACCACCCGAAATACAAAAAGAAACCATGACGCAAACACATTAAATGCCATAGCAACAACTTAAGAACACCATAGGAACCACTAAGCAACATCATGACAACCACCTGTAATACCATAGCAACCATGACGCAACCATTAAGCAGTCTCATAACCACCTGGGGTACTTTAGCAACTGCCTTGCACTACCACGACGACCACCCGAAATACAAAAAGAAACCATGACGCAAACACATTGGATGCCATAGCAACAACTTAAGAACACCATAGGAACCACTAAGCAACATCATGGCAACCACCTGTAATACCATAGCAACCATGACGCAACCATTAAGCAGTCTCATAACCACCTGGGGTACTTTAGCAACTGCCTTGCACTACCACGACGACCACCCGAAATACAAAAAGAAACCATGACGCAAACACATTGGATTTCATAGCAACAACATAAACAACAACTTAAAAACACCACAGCAACCAACTGGGATGTAAACATCCAGTCAAAGATCAGTAAACATGTATCTTCGTAAGCGGCACAACCGTTCAGAGTTTCCTTCAGGAAGAGCAGTTTTTCAGTTCATCTTTCTCGATTCTCTCCATCTCTTCATTCTCTCTCTCTCTCTCTCTCCCTCTCTCGTTTCCACAGCAGTCAGAGTTGATGTATTTCTGTTTTATGATGTTATATTTTGTACAGTCTGATCTGTCGAACTGCAGAAAGCGTGACGAAACTCCAAGAGCTGAAATAAAGAGGTTTTGTCTACATGACGAGTGTGTTTGAATGAAAGTGGCAGCTGAGTTCCGTAAGAGTCCAGTTCACACCAGCACTCGTCGCACCTCACAGGAGCGACGGACGCTCGCAGTCAGTGAACATATTCTGCCGATTCTATTATTTTTGCACAGAATGAACACACAGCAACAGTCACACTAAACCTTCTTTACATCAGAATTAATAGACCACAAAAAAACACTGTGTGACACCAGAGCAACCACCTGGGTTACCATTGCAACATCCTACACTAGCCACACCACAACAATCACCTAGCAACCATTCAGCAACATAATAGCAACCACCTAACACCATAGTGTCCTCAAGTAATCCCATGGCAACCACCTAATAGCATCATGGCAACCACCTACCAACCACTTAACACCACCATAGTGTCCACATATAATACCATTGCAACCACCTAACACCATAGTGGCCACAAGTAATCCCATGGCAACCACCTAATACCACTAGTGTCCTCATGAATACCATGGCAACCACCTACCAACCTACCACATGTAATACCACATACCAGATGTAATACCACATGTAATACCATAGCAACCACCTACCAACCACTTAACACCACCATAGTGACCAATATAATACCATAGCAACCTTAACATCCCCACATAACTCACATGTAATACTATGACAATTACCTGAAACTCCACGGAAAAGGATCTAAACACCACTGTCGTCCCCAACTCTGCAGTTCCTCGTCCGTTTTTGGAGACGTGACCCATCTGCAGTAGTTGAGGCGAAACATCATTGAGATGTGAAAGTGGATATTGAACGTCTGTCAAAAACGGGATGGTGCATCCATACATCCTCGCTCTCAGTCCCGTGTGGCTGGTCTGGGTGATTTTACTGGTTATAATGGGAGTGTTTTGTGGGAAAGGCTGTAAGCCAGCGTAAATCACAGTGCTCTATGATCCGGAGGGCGCAGGGTCTCTGCGACCGGCCTCGGAGAGCAAGAGGTCCTGTGTGAATATTTAATGCCTGACTGCGATGAAAAATACATGCAGCTTGGAGCGCTATCGGGCCTCTTCCTCCTCTTCCTCTTCATCGGATGAGGTGGTCTCGCTCCAGATACGTTCCGTCCAGGTGGGCAGAGCACACATTCAGCACACCCCCTGAAACCGGTACACTCTCTGACACTGTGTGCAGAGACAAAGAAACAGGGACGGAGAGACAGAGGTGGGGAGAGAGATGGAGGCACTGAAGGAGAGTGAGTGAGTGAGAAATAGGGATGGCGAGAGGTAGGGAGAGAGTGACCCTGTCCCATTTTTCCCCAAAGGTTCTTCTTTAAGTGCACACTTCAACGATGAAGAAGAAACAAACGGGGTGGAAGGAAGGGGTGGAGGGTTGCTGTCTGAATTGGGACACGTGCTGTCTGCTTACAGTGCATCTATGCTGGGTTGCCCGTCTTTACTGCGATCCCGAGACAATCGCACTCCAAAAACGGCGCGAGAACCTAGGAAACGGAGAATAAGGGTGGGTGGATTTCAGCCGAGTCACAGTAACTGCCTTCACAGGGCTGTGGTGAGACAGAGGGACAGACTTGCAAGTGGCCGCATCAAACGCTGATGGGACAGGAGGGGCAGGCCTGAGGGACAGGAACATTAAGTGAGAGAAGGGGAGGGTGTGCCTTTGCTGCCACCTGGTGGCTTCAGCGCCTGTACTGAGCCTCCTCGGATTTCTGAACACTCGCTCAGGGGTAGACGACCCCGGCCAGCGTGAGTCAACAAGTCAATGAATCACTCACTGATTCGCCGGCTCAAACAGTCGCTACAGTTACGGTCAAAACGATTAGCTCCCCTGAAATCAAATAAGACCCTCGTCGTTCCCGTGTCCTTAAATGTTTATAGTTTGTGTCCCCGCAAGAACAAAGACGACATCTGCATACGGTCAAGAGATCCAAAACTGACAACCTCCTCTTCTGGTTGGTTTTCAGCCCATTCTTCCCTGGAAAACTCTTCAAGATCATGCCACCTGCTTGGTCTCCAGGCTTGGACCCAAACCTTGAGCTCTCTCCACAGATTCTCGATAAGACTGAGATCAGGGCTCCACTCCAGAACCTTGATTTTCAGAATTCTCACAGGAACTCTGACAGCGCAGAAGTGAGGAGGCTGGCACGGGACAGTGGCACGATGCATGCAGAACATTAACTGAAAGCCTACACCACCAAAAGCCCACCCTGGACAGCGATGACGAGCAGATACTGAAGGTGCACTTCTTCGCTGTGATCTCAGGTCGATACTCTCTGCTGAGCAGTGAAATTCAGACGGTTAAAAGGCCCTAATGGACATCAACACGAAGACGGAGTCACACAATCCTCGCCTCTCCACTCTGACAACTGACGAGACCATCGGCTCAGTCTTTAGAACATTAGACCCGATTAATAGAAAACAGAGCCTAATGGACATCAACCTGCGTAAATCTCATAGTGCTGTCCTGAACGGTGACCCCTCCCGTCTTTACATCGTATAAAACAACAGTCTGTTACAGCGTTCAGGACTGACACAGCCAGCACACACTGCTGCTCCAGAAACGAAGGGCAGTAATGATGTGAGAGGAGGCAAGTAGCGAGCATGCAAACAGCGCACTAGTGATTTTGGATGAGGGTCGTAGTGGAACGGTGTTCTCTGGAATGATGGCGCTCCATCCAGTACTTTTGGGATGAGGTGGGATGATCATCTTGATGCTCTTGTTGCTGAATGCAATCAAATTCTCTCAGCAGTGTTCCAAAATCTAGTAGGTCTTCTCTGGACAGTAGAGAGTCACTCCAACAGAAGCAGGAGTGAATGATCAGGTGTCCCAGAACGTTTGTCCAATTAGAGTAAGTCACATTGTGTTCCACGGTTGTGTACAGTTGGTGTTTATTTGGTAGGTTAATGCAGGTGCGTCTTTAATCATTATTGATCAACCCGATGCAGTATTTATTGATTATGTATTGAAATCAATATATGATCAATCAGTGACTGTGTTAGTTGTCGAGACCGAGTTCAAGTTTACAGTCGTTTCAAATCAAAACAAAGGAAAAGTCACAGTAACGTAACCTTCACATAAATTAGACTCATCTCACTCACACACACACACACACACACACACACACACACACACACACACACACGATACATCACACACTAGACCTACACAGTCCTCATTGCAGTCTCTTGTGATCATGTTCCGTATCAGTGGTCCCTCCACACCGTCCAGATCCAGTTCTGAAGAGCGACAGTATTAAATAATCCTGACCCGTTTCACCACCGTTAATGTTGAGACCCCCCCCCATGATTAAAGAACCCCCCACCATCAAGCTGCATGACCAAGTTTGACCATGCTGATTGACCAGTATGACTAACCAGACTAGTCAACCAGTATAATGAGCATTATTAAGTAAACGTCCCACTGGTAAACCAGCTGGGTAACCAGTATAGCATATGTTTTTCATAGGTAACCAGTTTCCCAACTGCTTGTAATAAGTTCACTTGCACTGCCCCCTACTGGACATATTCTGAACTTCAAGAGCTTTAAATGATGGTTAAGTTTAAGGGAGGATGAGAATCAGGAACTCGCTCTGAAACACCATTGGTGACACGATTAATAATTACTGTATCTACCCAGGCTCCGCCCACAAATGTGCTCTTACCTAGCACCGGTTGCCAGGCTGCACAAAATCTACAGAGGAGTCAGGGGTGTTAGAAGGTGAAACACTGAACTCGGCAGTAACGTGCTCTCCTGAACTGGATCTGAGACAGAAGGGTCTTCAAACGGAAAGGTGCGCTGAGGAGGAACAGCCCGTCCGATCAGGACCACAGCTCCGCACAGATGAGCATTCTCCCCGATTTAACCACTCTAATTCAACCATCATCTGCCTCAGATCAGCAGGTCCGGCTGGAGTCCGATCCTCTGGAGAACGTCCTCGGGCATGCAGAAGACAGGGTTCACCGGCTTTATCTGCTCGTCCCCCAGAAGGGACAGACCAGCTACACCGAACAGAGTATGGAAGGGATCCACCTGGAAAGACAAAGACACAAAAGGGATTACTGACCCTGATTTGACCCAAAACTGGACTCGATGGTAAATCACCTTGGTGGAACTGTTCTACTGGAGAACGTGAGGACGCTGTCGGCTGGACATTTCTGGTTGGTGGACTGTTCTCAGTCCAGCAGTGACACTGAGGGGTTTAAACACTCCAGCAGCACTGCTGTGTCTGATCCACTCGTACCAGCAACACACACTAACACACCACCACCATGTCAGTGTGACTGCAGTGCTGAGAATGACCCACCACCCACATCATATCTGCTCTGTGGTGGTCCTGTGGGGTCCTGATCATTGAAGATCAGGGTGGAAGGAGGAGAATAAAGTCTGCAGAGAAACAGATGAACTACAGTCTGGAATTATAGAACCAGATCTCCTGTGTGGTCAGAGGAGCTGATAGAGTGGACAGTGAGAGTGTGGGTGTATATATGGACTGATCTTGCTTGTCCTTCCTCAGTGAAGCTGAGTCTAATCTAACGTAAGATCTGCTCAGCGGTCTCCGAGCTGCCAGGCCGAAGTCTTTATAAACGAGCTGTTCTCAGATTCACGGTGAATTCATTACAGTGAAATACGAGAGAGCTGCAGAACCTTAATGATGTCAGGCCTGAGCGTACAGTCTCCAAACGTACGCCTTCAGATACATTAGCGCTATTATACACTAATATTACCGTGCGACATTATCGTTACCATGTCTCCCGGTCTGTCGGCGAACCCTCCCGTCTCCTCGTCCTGACAGGCCAGGATGAAGGTCCGCAGCTTGGCTTTGTCGATCCAGTGAATTCTGCCGATGATTTTCAGCGCAGCAAGAACCCACCACGAGTAGCAGACATCTGGTAACTACAAACACCGCAATTACTGACACACTGTTACAAACACAGGGTATATTATTTATTCAAAGCAGGAACACACTCTGGACTGAGCGGACATCAGGCCCTGGACAAAGCAGAGCTTCTGTCTCTGACTTTACATCTACAAGGTGGAGACACTCGGTAGGAGTGTCTGATAGAGTGGACAGTGAGTGGACACAGTGTTTAAACACTCCAGCAGCACTGCTGCTGCATGTCTGATCCCTCGTGCCAGCAACACACTAACACACCACCACCATGTCCCAGTGTGGCTGCAGATATTTGAAATGACCCACCACCCACATCATGTATCTGCTCTGTGGTGGTCCTGTGAGTCCCTGATCGTGAAATCAGGGTGAGGAGAGAATAGATCATAAAGGTTGTATGTGGCGATACAGAAACACTGGATGTAAATGGCGTCATGGTTGTGAGGTCAGCACCTTCTCTGGTCTCCCGTTGAGGCCTCCAGATGGCAGCTGTCTCTCACAGAGCCACCAACCCAGCAGATCAACACATCACCTGATGGGGCCTGACCCGGTGATGGACAGGAACCCGTACAGCAGTAAATCTGCAGGAGAACAAAGGCAGGCTGAGATATGGAAAAGGGAGCACAACAGAGAGAGAGACAGACAGACAGACAGCCAGACAGACAGCAGACAGACAGACCCAGAGAGAAGAGAGAGAGACAGAGAAGAGAGAGAGAGAGACCAGAGAGTGTGTGTGTGTGTGTGTGTGTGTGTGTGTGTGTGTGTGTATTCTGATACCTGTCCAGCGTGAGATTCAGGCAGGGCCTACAGCCGAACCCCCCGTCAAAGTTCATACAGGACAGAACAAACTCTACTGCCTTGTCCACGTCCACCGCGTCCAGCCTGCCCTGAAACAGAAAATGTGTAAGACCACAATGAGCGATATCTCAGGATCTAAACTCGGGATTTTCTCAGGACAGATGACGAGATGATGTATCTCAGATGATCTGGTGATACATTCCATGCTGCAGGAGTCCTGATTGAACAGTGAGACACTGGGATGGTGTTCGGTGAATCACTGTGATTTCAGACTGTCAGCCTCTGACTTCACTACAGAACATCTAAACACAGAATTTAAACACATGTATGAATATTTTGATCAACAATGGACTTTTTTACGACATTTCTCTCATCTTGTGAGAAGATGTTGGAGTGTTTTTGAGCTAAAGATGGAATAAGGTTCCTCCCCGTCTCTTCAGCGTGTCCTTCTCTGAGCCGGATCACTGGTTATGTGGTCAATGTGATATTCACGATGTGCATCATGTCTGTAGGTTACTCTGATCCTGAGTTATGAACTATGCTGATCATATATGACTGTGATGATGGTCTGCATGTGTGAATCTCTCACCATGTGCGCCAGGGTTACCCAGCGGCACAAGGAAAACCTGGTGTCTATCTCACCCTCTGGAACCATCCTCACTACACACCCACGTCATGGAAACAACTGATAAAAAAAGACGTGTATTTGTCTCCTGCACCATTAGACCTGCGTCCTCCTGCTGAAGGCCTGAGGACGTAATCCTGAAATCTTGTCCACATACGACGCTTTAGCGTTATCATTTTAGCGTCAGGATCTGAAATAAGAGCAGGTCTGTTCATCAAGTGTGGACGTAAAGGGGTTCAGTTTCTATGAACAGGTCACCCATGAACCACGTTACCATGAACAGAACGGCATGTGCGGTAACCCGGCCAGTGTTACATTTACGGTTTGAGGCGTAAAATGAACAGAAATCTGAGCTGAAAACCATGTGGACAGAGCAGTAAACATGCACTGGAAGCTGCTCTGGCATTTAAACTGGCATTGAAGGTGCCGGCGTTAAATAATGGTAACACTGTAGTTTGTCATGTGTCATAAAATCGTCTATGCACGTTGCTCTGATCCTGAACATGAAGCTTGAAATACAGCAGTGCGAAGAGTAACATGTCAGCAGCATGTCAGAGGCAGAGGAACTTAAGAGAGGAGGAAACAGGTAAGATTAATGAGAGACTCCTCTGTTTCATATGTTGCCGTGGCAACCAATGAGATATCGGAAAGATCGCTGCCCACCAATCCTGTCCGTTTCATCATCCAAATACGCAGACGGATTGGGGTCCCTCGCTGGAGAACACCGATCGATTTGAGTAAGTATGATGTAACGAGGGTCACGGCCTGTCCCACCTGTACGGCGCTGAGCGTGTAGAGCAGGTGTGGGTCGTGCCCGATGCTGGCGCTGATCCCTCCACAGTCGTGCTGGCAGGATCTGATGAAATCGATGATCTCCTCTCGGTTCATGCGGTGAAGCTGATCCATCAGGTCCATCACAGTGAACCCCAGTAAATACACGCTCATCCTCAGGTACTCAGACAGCGTGTACTCCTGCAGAGGAGAGTAGCGAGGAGAAGGGTGAGAGAACAGTTCTAGATAACAGTGAACCATACAGTGTCAAACCCACAATCAAATATGAACATTATTGGCCGCTCAATCGTGTGTGTGGAGGCACAAGTCAGCACAGAAACCACCACTTTGGTGTGTCACACACTGTTCTGTCTGGATATGATTTCACATAGGATGCGGGACAGAGTAAGAGAGAGAGACAGAGAGAGAGAGAGAGAGAGAGAGGGAGCAGAGAGGCAGAGAGAGACAGAGAGAGAGACAGAGAGAGAGAGAGGGAGCAGGGAGCAGAGACAGAGAGACAGAGAGAGAGAGACAGAGAGACAGAGAGACAGAGAGAGAAGACAGAAGAGCATGTGCCCATAATCGTCACACGGATCATAAGCAGAAATAATCAGCGTGTTTATCCAGGAACAGGAGGACGGAGCATCAGGCTTGATGAGCACGGCTTTAATCTGGGTTCCCTGGAGATCCAGAGATGCAGTGGAATTAAACGAGTATAAACGAGTATCAGACGGTATGCTCTACCGATGCGTTCAGATTTTAAGATTGGAATGGGGCCGTAAGAAGTGTTTACTATAAATAATCTTAAACACGAGCTTCTGTGTTGTGTTTTCACACACTGCCCACTTTATCAGAAACCCTGACCTCCTTTAAACCGGTACCAAATTCCCGTACTCCAACTTTCCCCAGCGTTCTGGAGCGCCCATATAGAGCCTAACCCGAGAACCACCTGCAGCTCTTCCCAAGGTGGAACAGTGAAACCAGCACTCATTCTGATTGATTTAGAAAATAAAACAACTTCACTCACAAACAATCAAGCCTTCACGTCATTTACGAGCCAGTGAAGCCGAATCTGGCTCTGAGACTTTATCGACAGCGAGTAAATAACGGGTATCAGAACAGAGTCACTTTCACCATCTACAGTCCACAGCGACGCTCTCTGCCAGCGACAGAACCTGCTGGGACAATTCATGAAACCGATAAACAGACCTGAATTATAAAATAAAAATAAAAATAAAAATAAAAATAAAATAAAAATAAAATAAAATAAAATAATGAAACAAATAAAAAATAAAAAATAAAATAAAATAAAATAAAATAAAATATTGAAACAAATAAATAAAATAAAATAAAATAAAAAATAAAATAAAATAAAAAAATGAAACAAATAAAAATAAAATAAATTAAAAATGAAACAAAATAAATAAGAAATTAAATTAAATAAAAAAATAAAAAATAAAATAAAATAATGAAACAAATTAAATTAAATTAAATTAAATTAAAATTAAATTAAAAAAATATAAGATAAAATATAAAATAAAATAAAATAAAAATGATGAAGCAAATTAAATTAAATTAAAAAAAATAAGAAATTAAACATAAAATAAAAAATATATAAAAATAAATTAAATAAATAAATAAAACAAGACAAAATATAAAAAAATTAAATAAAATAAATAAAATAATAAAACAAAATAAATTTAATTAATTACATTAACTTAAATATAAAATATTATAAAATAAAATGAATTTCTGATTTTCATGAGCTGTTATAAGATCAACAGTAAACAAAATCAAAGATATGAAATATGGCCCTTACCCATCTAAAGAATATAAAAATATGAAAGAAATGAATTGAGATGCACGAAGGAAGATTTTCTCCTAGCGTTCATTAAAACTGTAGTTTTTACATAGTTTATTCAATGATAAAACTGTAGATCACCAGCACTCTTACTTTGAAGAGTCCTAACACTCTAAACTGATAAGCGAGTGTTTATTTTTGCATATGTTCACATTTTACACAGCTTTCAATCATCCCCACTTTTAAATATGAAAATTCATTAAAATTTCACACCACGTCCCAAATACTTGAGCTGTGAGCAGTGAGTGTGTGCTCATATGATCTCATAGCTGAATGCAATCAAATCCTCACAGCAATGTTCCAGAATCTAATAGAAAGCCTTCTCTGGACAGTAGACAGTTACACCAACAGAAGCAGGGGAATCTTTCAAATCAAAATCAAATCAAATTTTATTTATATAGCGCTTTTTAACAGAACGTTGTCACAAAGCAGCTTTACAAGGATCCGGGTCCAAGCCTCAAATGAGCAGCCAGCAGGCAAACAGTGGCAGTCTTTAATCTCCTTCATTTCAGAAGAAACAGTGAATGAGAAAATGTCCCCAATCTTTAGTCCACCTGGCAGGGACAAGTTCACTGCTCTTTCAGGGTGTTGCATTTCCCCGGAGGGTTTTCAAATTCTTGGTTCCATCAATTCTGATCCTGTTCATGCAGTTTTCTGCTTAAGTAAAATAGCTCCCAGAACATCACACTGCCTGCCACTAGACGGACAATATATCGTAAATATCGATATATTCGGGATATATTTCATACAATATCCTCAAGTAATGCAATAGAAACAGCATGAATACATCTGATTATTTTAAATGCTTTATTTATTTTGGAAGACAAACCAGTTAGAAAAGCATTTATGTACTGCCATTTATTATTTATTCATCTTTTTTGTTCAGTTCGTGGCAAGCAACAATCATCCTACAGAATATACAAAAATGAGCAAGTCAATATGATTAAGGCCAAGAGAAATGATATTGGCACAATCCTGAGGTCCATTCCTATGTCTAAACATTATTCAGAGCTGAAGAGGACAGAAGACCCTGTTCCATCAGCACAATCCAGCTGATCACCTAGTAGCAGTGGACACGGTGGAAAAGCAGACTATGGAACGAGGTTTATAAATAACAGGACAGTAGAACTGCGTGTGGTGATCAGCTCTTTGAACACGTGGCTCTGGCCTGCAGTATTCTCACAGTTAGAACCATTTAAAACACAAACTACAGCTTATAACTGAAGAGTGCTTACATTCACAGGGCGTGCTGGGACACCCACCTCACTGCTTGTACTTCCCAGGTGCTCACTTGGCGAGATGATGAGTCTTTGGATTTGAGCAGTTCCTTCATAAATCTGAAAAGAGAAGGGGACGAAGATTTACAAACATACAGTCTGACATACAGATAAAACAGATATTAGAGTTTAGCAGTACATTAAAAGGTCCAAAAGTAGGAAGACCTGGTGGCGTCACATAAATAAAAAACATCAAAGGTCATAAGACCTCGTTTCCGTTCAGTTTCCCTTCGGTTGCCGTTTTCAGGATGCGTGGTGGTGTCCGTGGTTTCAAAAGGAATTCATCCTTTATGAAAGACTGCAGGGGGGTCAGGGGTACACAAACTTTTGCATAAGCCTAGATGTAAATGAGCTCTGTTCACGATTGTGCCATATAAAACACCCTTTCTCAACCCTCAGCAGGTCGCCGTCGTTGATTATCAAATCTCTGATCCTCTGTGGTGAATAGAAATGCTGTTCCTAGATTGAACAGGTGGAGCTTTCCTCTTTTCTTACTGATAAATCTTTCTGCGTCCTCATCGAAAGCTTCTCACAGGGGTATTCACTGTTGGATCCTACACAAAAATCTGGACAGCGTCACTTTCTCACTTAACCTGGTTGGCAATGTCCCGGCAAAGGCTTTTAGCGATGGAGGCATAATGAAATTCCTTCTGCCCTAGTCCACCTCCAGGCAGCTCGATGAGCCAGTCTAGCCAGCTCACCTTCATGGCCATCTCCGCCAGCATGAAGGAAACGGCCTGATGCTGGAGAAAGAATATCAATGAAAAAAAGCAGCTTAAACAGCCACAATTACTGCTGACTGTAATGTTCATATGATCCACACGCTCATTCTGACAGACTGTAATACACTACGGGAAGCGTAGGGGGCGCTCTATAGCAGCTCTATAATGTTCATATGATCCTGCGCTCATTCTGACAGACTGTAATACACTACAGGAAGTGTGGGGCGCTCTATAACGCTCTATAATGTTCATATGATCCATACGCTCATTCTGACAGACTGTAATACACTACAGGAAGTGTAAGGGGCGCTCTATAACGCTCTATAATGTTCATATGATCCTGCGCTCATTCGGCAGACTGTATTACACTACAGGAGGCGTAGAGAGCTCTATAGCGCTCTATATGTTCGCCTCACACGCTCATTCTGACAGACTATATTACACTACAGGAAGTGTGAGAGCGCTCTATAACGCTCTATAATGTTCATATGATCCACACGCTCATTCTGACAGACTGTAATACACTACAGGAAGTGTAGGGGGCGCTCATGTTCATACTGATCCACACAGGTCAGAAATCACCTACCTCAGCAATAAGCCTGCCAAACGTCTTTCTCTCTAAGGCGTATCTGGTGGCCTCATCCAGGGCTCTCTGGGCCAGTCCTGTTGCACCCGCGGCAACCTGGAAAAAACGATTGAAATAAGTGAATTAAAGTATTCATTAACATTCATTCGGTATAAACAACCCCATGACTACACCCTCAGGGTCCACACACTCACAGATCATCCCGTTACTCAGCAGCTTAAAAAAAAACAAGCTTTAAACCAAACAGTAAAGCAAGAAACACCACATATAAACACATGATCATCATCATCATCATCATCCACTGCTACTGCAGGGTGGTCCAAAGGTATGGAGACCTGAATAAACGTAGAAGACTGGTTTGGAACGCCTGTTTTAAAGCTGACAGCAGATCTAGTTTCTGCATTAGACGCTCCAGTGGAGCCGGTGTGTGAAGACTCTTACCGGTGGTCTGGTCTTGTCGAAGGCTCCCATGGCGATCTTAAAGCCGGCTCCCTCGCCGATCAGAACGTTCTCTTTGGGAATTCTCACGTCCTCAAAAGTGATGCCCCGGGTGTCGGAGCATCTCTGACCCATGTTCATTTCCTGTACAGAAAGAGGAATATCAGAAGAACTGCATCACGAACACCAGCTCCGCACTGAGCAGGACAGAGGTCAGGATCAGTTTAGTAATTCGCGATTAGTGTTTTCCCTTCTCGGGACTTTTATTCTGAAATTTGAACACTGATCAAAAAGAAGAGAGCAAACAGCCGCTCTCTCATTAAAGTGGAGGAACTGTCCACTTGCCTTCCTGCCCAGCTGAACGCCTGGAGAGTCCGCCTCGACGATGAAGCCGGTGAAGGCTCTGTTGGCCGGGCATTTAGGGTCAGGGTCAGTACGGGTCAGCAGGAAATACCTAAAGAGAATCCCACCTACATCAGTAAAGCACTTTTAAATGTGAATCACAGTTACTCTAAAATCCATTTAGGTTTAGTTACTATCAGTGTCAACATTCTCTTATTGATATTTTTATATTTATATTTACATTTTATATTTATATTCATTTCATATTTTATATTTATAATTTTTTTATATTTATATTTCTTATATTTATATTTATTTTATATTTTATATTTTCTCTTTTATTATCATATCGCTGTTCTTTATGTTTCTCTACATTCTTATTGTTAAAATTATAATTATCATTATTACTATAATAACTGACCCCTAATAAATAATATTACTGTTTGTGATTAGATTCAGATACTCCGGATAAACTGGGAGGAGGAGTAAACCCACCAGTTGGCTTTCCCTCCGTTGGTGATCCACATCTTCTGGCCGTTGACGACGTACTCGTCTCCTTTCTTCACCGCACGAGTCTTTATTCCAGCTACGTCTGAGCCTGCCCCTGGCTCAGTGACACAGTACGCCTGTCTCACACACACACACACAGACACAGTGAGCAGACAGCAGGGCAAGTTACAATGTTCCACCTAGTGTTGTACAGCACCCCCCAGAGGTAACCAGTACAGCCTGTAATGTTATGTGGGTCATTCTCAGCACTACAGTCTCACTGCACAGCAGTGCTGCTGGAGTGTTTAAACCACTCAGTGTCACTGCTGGACCGAGCCGACATCGTCCTGTGAGCACTGATGAAGGACTAGAGGACGACCAACACAAACTGTGCAGAAACAGATGAGCTTCTGTCTCTGACTTTACATCTACAAGGTGGAGACACTCGGTAGGAGTGTCTCATAGAGTGGACAGTGAGTGGACACAGTGGACTGCTGTGAACTGAACATATGAATCCACCGCTCTGTATACGTCGTCCTGTTTCTTACACAATGACACGTTTTGAGAGATACACTGTAAAAATTCACTTACACACATCAGCGGCTCCTCCGTCATCCTTCCCAGGTACTTCTTCCTCTGAGAGTCGTTACCCGCGATAATCACCGGCATTTGCTGTGGGACGTGAGAGCAGTGAGTGTCTGTACAGCGTTAAAATTCACAGTAAGGGCTTTGAACTGTCCAGAACCTGGTGATACCACACATTTTATTCATGCCATAGAATTTACTGCAATATATTACTATTTCCTACACGCCTAAATGAACATTAAACTGAAGACATTTAACAGCAGAACATCTCAGAACTTACTCCCAGAGAGTTGGCCTCAATGGCCGTCTGTACTCCCGTACATCCATAGGCCAGCTCCTCTGTGATGAGGCAAGCATCGAAGCTGGACAGACCCAGACCCCCTGGAACAGAGACCACAATCGGTTACCAACCGGAACTCAATATCAGGAGTCACAACATCTCAAAACTGGTTTCTGACTCCAACTTTATCAAACTATGTGCAAATGATCACAAATGTAGTTCATCTGTTTCTCTGCAGACGTTATTCTTCTCCTTTCACCCTGATCTTCAATGATCAGGACCCCACAGAGCAGATATGATGTGGGTGGTGGGTCATTCTCACCACTGCAGTCACACTGACATGGTGGTGGTGTGTTAGTGTGGATCAGACACTGCAGTGCTGCTGGAGTGTTTAAACACTGTGTCCACTCACTGTCCACTCTATGAGACACTCCTACCGAGTGTCTCCACCTTGTAGATGTAAAGTCAGAGACAGAAGCTCATCTGTTTCTGCACAGTTTGTGTTGGTCGTCCTCTAGTCCTCCATCATGGCTCACAGGACGCTGCCCACAGGACGTTGTCGGCTGGACGTTTCTGGTCGGTGGACTGTTCTCGGTCCAGCAGTGACACTGAGGGGTTTAAACACTCCAGCAGCACTGCTGTGTCTGATCCACTCGTACCAGTGCAGTCCCACCTGAACCCAGAAGTATCAGCTTGCCATAACAAGTGTAAGAACTGTAAATCCAGACTGACGTACCGCAGTCCTCTGGAATATGACTGTTCATCAGGCCCAGCTCCCAGGCCCTCCGGATGAGCGGAACTGGATACTGCAGGAGACGACAGGAATCATACCGGTTTATTTACTGTGTAAAGGCTGAATTTCACCTCAATTAAACTGAAAAAAAGACATTTCAGAAGCTCATATAGTTCACAAACTCACTTCCCCGCTTTTGTCATACTCTGAAGCAACGGGAACAATCTCCTCTCGAGCAAACTTCCGGGCTGTTTCTTGGAATTCCTTCTGCTGGTCAGTCAATTCTGTTGGTGAGAGAGAGAGAGAGACAGAGAGAGAGAGAGAGAGAGAGAGAGAGAGAGAGAGAGAGAGAGATTCATCTCTGTATTTACAGTCGGGTTGTGACTAATCGCCTTAAATCAACGACTAAATTAATCAGCAACTCATTTAAACAATTTTCACTTTTCTCACACGAATGAGGAACAGTTCTGGACGCGCATGAAGAACAGATCATCTCCAAAGTTTATCGTTAACAGTGTGGAACCCAGTTCATATGAACATGGTCCGAGTAGAAAAAAAGAACAGACACCGTCCCGATCACTGGCTGAAATATGAACGGGAGTCTCGTAACGTTCAGTGTGGCGTCTGTTTACAGACGTGAAGTCCTGCCCTTCAACAAAAAGAGACGATCAGTTTGGTGGTTATGGAGAAAGCTTTTTTGGAGGTCAGGACGTGATCCATAACCAACAAGCCGACTGCCTCCTTTTTGAGCAGGAAAGCTTGCTGAACAGTGAATTTTTGAAGGTGATCTTTATTGTAAACGAACTCGAGCTAAATTTAAAAGCTGTTTGGTAATTAATCAGTAATTCTTTCTATAATTGATACATTTTTACAAGGTTACAACAGTTGTTTGTTGAGAGTCTAATTCACAAACGCAGGCATCTGGAGGTGCTGACCACCGAAGCTGTACGATACGTCCACATACCAAAGCAGATTCCTCCTCCATGGGACGCTTTCACTGCACTGGCCGCTTGAGCTCCGGCTGCAGCGCTACTGCTCTGAAACCTCAGACCCGTCTGGACCCCCGTCTGCAACACCTGCACACAAACCACACCATCATGCATTAGTTTCCACGGTAACCCTGCAGATCTGAGCATCAGCTCTCTCTCGATTACTGATGATCGTGTTGCTCATCACACACACCGTTTCACACACTATGTAGTGTGGCAGTTTGGGACACGGCCTCAGGGGCTCCGCCCTCACTTAAACAAAACACCTTCAGCACCATCAGGGTTCTGCAAACCAACAGAGCGTCAACCAACCGGTTCCCCACACAGACCTCTGAAGGTGGTCTCTGTGGTATCAGTCACTACAATGTTCCCTCTGGGATCCAGTTCTGACACTCGTGTCCATTGACGGTGGACAAGGGTTGGCATGGGCACTCCAACCAGTCCATCTGCATCAGACATCTGTTCTTCTGGCAGTAGGACTAATGATTCTGCCCAGGTGGACCAACCTTTGTCACACTTGGACATTGGAAACTACCAACGTTTGAGAACCAGAGCCCATTAAATGCTCAACTGACCGCTCAATCACACCAGTCTCTGCTCTTTGTCACCAAGGTCGGGTGGGCTGGACACTAAAACGACCTTCCATCGGAACTGGGATCCAAAGATCTACTGGAGATCTACCAAAGCAGACCAGGCATTCCCAGTTAGGGAGCTAATTCAAGCCCAAAGTCAGCCCTGTAGTGGGAGCAGAGGTCAGGGTCACTTCTGCAGAACAGGCCTTAAGGTGATAATACAGCAAACCACTTTAAATAAAGGTGGGAAGAACATCACACTGATAGAATCAGCAGCAGTTGTTTCTGAACTCATGGAGTTGCCTTCTTGTTGGTCAGGTGTGTTCTAACTCTCCAGTCCACCTTAAATAGTGCAGCAGTCATGCATGGACACAGCTGTGCAGAAATGCTGAAATAACTTTGGAAATCACCTTAAAAACACAGTTACAGGGAATAAACAGGCCTTTAATGAGCATGAACAGATATAAACTGGTGAAGCACTGGTTTTAAGTCCTCCCAGTAAACTGCACCACTACTGTGATTATATGAGGGATAAAAAAGCAGCAGATCAATCACACTGATCAGTTCACACTTATTTTATGTAACAATCAGCACAGAAACACCCATTTGCCCTGGTTTCCCCACACAGTCCCGGTCTAACTCTCCAGTCCACCTTATTTAAGGTGGAATAAACCAGATACCTGAACAGAAACGGAAAAACGGGCTGAAAAATCAGGTTCAGACGCAGTAAAATCGTGGAAATGTGTCAGAAACGTTTGTTAAATGCGTTATTAAAGTAAAACACTATAAAATACAAGCCCAAACCCTTTAGATCCGATGCGCAATTAAAGGTGGAACGGACAATTCCAACAGCAAGGAACGAGCACAAAGCCAAGCTCGCGGCCTGATTTAAGGTGGTAACAGGGTCTCTACCTTTCTGAAAAGCAGCATGCTGTTGTTCGTTGTTTGTTTGTTTGTTGTTTATTGTTGATTTAAGGCTCCTGTGCTGCGCATGCGCAGTCCCCAAACTGTCCTCCGTAAGTGCAGTGCCGCTCTGTGTGGCTGAACAGCACGCCCCGCCCCTTAACGCTCGCATTTTATACATTCACCGTCACGTGGCTCAGAGGCGCCAGCCAATCAGCCATGCGGGTAGGCTGAGCCTGGCCCGCTCACTCAGCCTGGCCCGCCTACTCAGCCTGGCCGGCCAATCAGCGCTCTCCTCGAATCGACACGTTACAGTACGTCACGTACAATATTTGGAGAAACTCTATTCTACGTCTTTCGGATCCTTTGGATCTACGAATCTTAAATATTAAAAAGAATCGGTATCGATATCGGCGATACTGGCCCTGCAGTTACTTGGTATTAGATCGATACAAAAATTCCCGGTACCGCCCATCTCCACCAATCACAGCCCAAAACACCTCCTTTACTTTGCATCCAGCCAGTGAAATGGGCGGGGTTGGTCACGTGCCCCGACGTGGCTCCGCCCACAGTGACCTTAGCCCCACTTACAGTGATCTATAAAGATAGTTGTGTAATAAGAGGATCAGACTGCAGGGCTGCGCTACCTTCATACACTTATATACAAACACAAATATAGAACAGAATCAGCTGCACCTGGATTCCACTGATCCTCCTTCAGATGTTCCTACAGCTTGATTGGACACCTGTGGTCAATTGAGTTGATTGGACATGATTTTTAAAGACACACCTGTTAATATAAGGTCTCATAGTAGACAGTGCAGGTCAGAGACAAACCAGGACATGAAGTCTAAGGAACTGTCTGTAGACCTTAGTCCTGTAGACAGGACTGTATGGAGACATAGATCTGGAGATGGTACAGAAACATTTCTGCTGCATTGAAGATCTCAATCATCATCATCTGCAAATGGAAGAAGTTTGGAACCACCAGGATTCTTCATAGAGCTGCCCGCCCGGCCAAACTGAGTGATCGTGGTAGAAGGGTCTTTGTCAGGGAGGTGACCAAGAACCTAATGGTCACTCTGACAGAGCTCTGACATTGCTCTGTGGAGAGAGGAGAACCTTCCAGAAGGTCAACCATTTCTGCAGCACTCCACCAATCGGGCCTGTATGGTAGAGAGGCCAGATGAAGCCTGAGGAAAAGGACAGCCCGTCTAAAATGTCTGTGCACCGACTCTCCCCGTCAAATCTGATAGAGCTTCAGAGGTTCTGCAAAGAAGAATGGGAGAACCTTCCCAAAAACAGGTGTCATCAAACTCAAAAAGACTTGAGAATTGTTGCCAAAGAGCCGTGAAAAGGCTGTGAAAACGTGTGTAATACGTTTACAAAGATTTCCAACACACTTCTCTCACTGTCATGGTGGGGTTTGACGAATTTAGAGGGACAAATGAAAAGACTGTAGCGTAACAAAAGGTGCAGAAAGTGAAGCGCTGAATACTTTCCGGGTGTTGTGTGTGTAGTGTTTATACTGTGTATTTATGTACCACGCTTCACACGTGCTTCACGTTTGTACTGTTCAGTTTTTGCACTATTGTTAATATTTGCACTTCTGGGAAGTTTCATTTTGTCCTTTTGTCCTTTGTCCTTACACCGACCAATGACAATGAAGTTGAATCTAATCTAATCCACGTAAACAGAAATCCTGTTGGAAATTGATCATACAGAGTGAAAATGCAGTCATTTTGATGAATTATTTGTAATGATATGATTGACAGACGTCCAAATAAAATGACAATCCTTTCTTTTATGTATCAGTGTTGTCTCTTCTTGTGATTTTTATTCTGCAATTTGAACACTGAGCAAAGAGAGCAACCATCCCCTCCCTTCTTAGCCCCGCCCCCTCTCTCTGATCAGTCGGAGTCTGTATGCAGGTTGATCATCAGCCCCGCCCCCTCTCTCTGATCAGTCGGAGTCTGTATGCAGGTTGAGCATCAGCCCCAAATAATACCTCCATCCAAATAAATATGACCAGTGGAGTGTCCATCTCACAGTGACAGTACACTCCTGACCCAGCTGCTGTCAGAATGTATGGTGTTTATGGGGGGTTACTCTGATTGTTCACTCTGGGGATCTCAGACAGTTACAGTGTTTGAAATGTTTGGTATGTGGCTGCAGTAACTCAACAGGCCAGCAGAGGGCAGCAACGCTGGGGTCACACCAGACTCCTCCTACAGGTTCAGCGAATGGAGGAAAGTTTGATTCAGTTTACTGAACCGATTCTTTCAGAACTGTGCATTCAATGAACCGACTTCCTGGTTCAAAGATTTGTTTTGGTCTGAGTGATTCAGGGAATCGTGTTCAACTCCTCAGAGTCATTCCTGACTGATTCTTTCTCTCCACAGTTTATTAAATATGTTCTGTGTTTCTGCATGAAGAAATGATCCAATATTCCAGATCTGTGAGGGTAAAAGTATGAACCTTTAGGATCAGCAGACCATCTGAAGGTGAAATTATTCACCTGAGTCAGATGTTTCAATCAGTGGGAGCCAATCAGGTGTGAGTGGGCGTGTCCTGTTTTATTTACAGAACATGAAGCTACCAAAGTCTGATCACAACAGAGCTGTAGATGCTCAACAGGTTGTAAAGGTTACAGAACCATCTCTAAAGAGTTTGGACTATTATTACCCTCCCCAGAAGTGCTCCACCAACAAAGATCACACCAAGAGCAAGGAGTAGAATTGTCTACCAGCTCACAAAGGAACCCTAGAGAACATCTAACCAACTAAAGGCCTTTCTGACATTGGCTAATGTTAATGTTCATGAGTCCACCATCAGGAGATCACTGAACAGTGGTGAGCAGGGCAGGGCTGCATTGAGAAGCTGCTGATCTCCATAAAGAACATTGCTGCTCGTCTGCAGTTTTGATAAAGATCACGCAGACAAACCAAAAGACAGAACAATGTTTTGTGAACATATGAGACCAAAATAGATCTTGGTTTAAATAAATTTTAAAGACATTTGATGTTTGGAGAAAGAAAAACACTGCATTCCAGCATAAAACCCAGTTTCATCCGTGAAACCCTGTGGTGGTAGTATCATGGTTTGGGCCTGTTTTGCTGCATTTGGGCCAGAACGGCTTGGTTTCATTCATGAAACAGTGAATTCTGAACCTCGGAAGCAAATTCTAAAGGAAACTTTCAGAACATCTGTCTGTGAGCTGAATCTCGGTGTGGGCCATGCAGAAAGACAACGACCCTAAACATCCAACAAAAGAATGTTCACCGAAGAATAAAGGGAATGTTCTGGAATGACCAACACTAAGCCACACAGATATCCTCACTGTCCGGTGAAAACCATGTATCTCCAGAATGGTGACTCCACAGGAGTCATTACATGAATGTTAGAGCAGTTCTATTGGTCTGCTGCTCCAGAATCAGTGGCTCCAGGGTTCAAAGTATGGAGAACAGTGAAGAGGAGGAGGTGGAGGAGGAGGTGGAGGAGTGTGGTCTCGGGTTGATTCGGATCCTGGTGTGTTCTGATTCCTGATTCACTTCGGTAGAGGAGTCGGTTCGCCGCGGACTCGGAGTGTCGGCTCGCGCTGAGCTGGGAGCAGTGTGGGGGTCTACAGAGTTACAGTGTATCAGTGTGAGCGGGGGGACAGAAGGGGGGTCTGCAGAGTGTTACAGTGTAGAGGTGAGGCCAGAGGGGGAGGGGGGCAGAGGGGCAGGGGGCAGAGGAGGGGCAGAAGTTCAGACGGCCAGCTGAGGAAGTCCACTGCTGACCGGCTCGGACCGCAGCAGGGCCATGGCTCCGGGTCAGAACCCGCACGCGCTGCTGGGCCGGGTCCGCTTCCTGAACCGCTGTATCAGCTGCTTCAGGTCCAGCGAGCCGCTGCCGGACTCCCTGTGCTTCGTGCCGGAGGAGGTGTGCTACAAGATCTGTAAGGACTCCACCAACTCCTCCTCCTCCTCCTCCTGCTCCTCTTCATCCGCCACTTCGGGGGGGAAGACCCTGCTGCCTGTGTGGGACCACCCGAACCAGCCGCCCAGCAGGAAGACAGCCAGGTGCACCATCGAGCCCAGAAAGGGGACCTGTGTTCGGACATCAGGGGAGGAGTACTACAACAGCCACGGCCTGTGGGTCAAACTCAGCAAGGTACTGACCACACCTGCTGACCACCCCTGCTGCTCAGCTCGGTTCTGACCCCAGACTGGACCACATCTGCTGTTTAACACAGTAAAGTCGGTACACAAGATGAACCCGCCCTTAAAGGCTCCTGTAACTCTCCAGTGCTGATCAATACTGATCAATCAATCAATACTGATCAGCACTGATCAATCAATCAATACTGATCAGCACTGATCTGATTAATTCTGATCAACACTGATCAATACTGATCAATACTGGTGAAATGTGAAGTGTTTATGATAGACAGTGTGATTATATGACAGGCAAACACTGTTCACCATTAAATCAGTCCCAGCACTCTTACTGGAACAGTATACTGGATTTACTGGGTGTGTTTATACTCAGCTCTTATAATATGTAGTCATAACAATCAGGCTGAATGGGTGGGGCTAAACTGCTGTAGGCTGAATGGGTGGAGCTTAACTGCTGTAGGTTTAATGGATGGGGCTAAACTGCTGTAGGCTGAGTGGGTGGGGCTAAACCTTCAGATGGTGTATGCGTCATTGCTCTCCTCTGTTTCTCCTCTGCTGGTTGGTGGTTGTTCAGGAGCAGCTGGAGGAGTACCGCAGCGGAGTGGACATGGACGAGGGCTGGATCCTGGCCTGTAAACATGCCGAGGGAGGAGACCGACTGGTTCCTGTTGAAGCCCCAGACACGGCCAGCAGGCAGCAGCAGCTTTTCGGCTACGACCACAAACCCTGCAACAGGTCCAAACGCTGGCCACTTTATTAGAAACACCCACCTTTTGATTCCTCACTGGCCACTATGTTAGGACCCCCTGTAGGTGGTCAGAGTGTCTGATGATGACTGTGGTTACAGGTGGGAGCAGGTGGTGGATGCAGAGAGTTGCCTACACCTGGGTGGGCGACCCAAAGTGTCGAGGCGTGACGAGGCCGCGGTGCAGAAGCTCAGGTGAGGGGGTCTGCGTGCAGGATGTACGGAACACGGGATCGTCCGAGGAGGAGTATCCGTGTAAGTCCAGTAAAGTTTTAAAGCGTGGTTTCTGTTTTCAGATACGTGCCGCCCACCTGGACGTTTGAGTGTGATGAGGACCTCGTTCACTACTTTTACGATCACGTGGGTAAAGAGGACGAGAACCTGGGCAGTGTGAAGCAGTGTGTGAGCAGCGTGGACGTCTCCTCGTGCTCGGTAGGCTGAAGCTGGGTCTGTTCGGATGTGTAGTACCATGTCATACGGTAGAATAGAGTCTGTGCTTCACTTTAAAGCCACCTAGGATACCATAGCAACTTAGTAACACCATAGTAACCAACTAGGATTCCAAAATAAACACTCAGCAAAATTATAGCAACTACTTAGCAACCACCTAGGATACCATACCAAGCACATAGCGAAACTATGGAAACTATGTAGTAATTCCTTAACAACACCTTAACAACCATTTTATTAAAGTCTATAGACTTTAAGTATGATGTAATCTGATCTCTGCTGGGATGTGTTTCACTGTAAAGCTGAGTGTGTGTGTGTGTGTGTGTGTGTGTGTGTGTGTGTGGAGGGGAAATCTGTACGTTAGTAAATATGTTTTTGTGAAGGAGGACCCGAGCGGCGGAGCTGGCTGCCTGACTGATGGAGACACGGAGACGTACTGGGAGAGCGACGGCATGCAGGGACAGCACTGGATCCGCCTGCACATGAAGAGAGGCACTGTGGTGAAGTACGGGCTGCTGGTTTTTACTGTGTTAAAGCCACACTTCCGTCAGATGTGCTCAGACGAAACTCCACAGATCAGATCGGGGTGTTAGTCTGGAGCTGATCCTCCTTTACTGAGAGAACAGGTCAGATACTGATGTTGGATGAACCCCAGATGATCAGATGGTGCTCCATCACTCCAGAGAAGCTCACAGCCCAGTGCTGGGAGGCTTCCTATATCTTCATGTTCCCCATCAGTGACCTTTGGGTCTGGGTCTATCTGTCTGCATACTTTTGGCCACGTAGTGTATTTCATCGAACATCCTTTTAAGGTTCTCACCGTGTTACTGTGTGTGTTTGTCAGTAAGCTGATACTGACCGTGGACTCCACGGATGACACCTACATGCCTAAGCGAGTGACGGTGTACGGTGGGGAGGGTGATAACCTAAAGAAGTACAGCGACGTCACCATCGACGAGTGAGTTCAGATCTCCTCAGTTTACTGTTCAGCTGTGGTTCAGAGCCCTGAATCACACACACTCTGTCCCTGTTCACTCACAGTAATCTGATCGGGGAGGTGTGTGTCCTGGAGGACATGACCACACACTTGCCGATCGTCGAGATCCGGATCGAGGAGTGTAGAGGTGAGACGACCACTTAGCAACACCAAAGCAACCACTTAAAATATCGAAACAGTCACATAGCAACATTACAGCAACAGACATCATAGCAACCAAAAGGGACTCCATAGCAACCACCTAAAATATAACAAACTTACTTTGCAACACTACAGCACTCTACTATTAACCATTTAGAGACATCATAACAACTAAAAGGGATATCATAACAACTACCAAAGCAACACTATAGCAACCACCCAGAATACCATAGCAACCACCTCTACTAACTAGCTAAGGATAGTCACTCTGGATAAAGGTGTCTGCCAAATGCCTTAAATGTAAATGTAGAACCACCTAGAATACCAAATCAAGAACAATACAACACAATAACAACAACTTGGGATACCACAGCAACTACTTAGTTACAGCATAGCAACCACCTAGGATTATTGTTGTATGAAATGTATTTTTAATTATTTTACTAACTGTTTGTTTTATAATTGTCCATTAAATATTTTAAATCCCTTCTCTTCCACCGAGGGATCATTGTTTTATACCCTTTGAGACTGAAACTGTTAGTTCTGGTCCTGAAACACTGTTAAACCTGAGCGGTGGTCTTCCTCAGATGGAGGCATCGACGTGCGGATCCGAGGGCTGAAGATAAAGTCCTCATGCGAGCGTGATCTGGGGCTGAACGCAGACGTGTTCCAGTCGCCCCACCTGGTGCGCTACCCCCGCCTGGAGGGAACGCCGCCTGACGTCCTGTACCGCCGCGCCCTCATCATCCTGAGGTGAAGCTCACCTTTTTCTGGACCCCCACCTGCTCTTAAACAAGCACACTGCACATGTCCTTGCTTTAATAGAGGACAGGTTTGTTTTGCAGTCATGTGATGGTGAATATGAATACTGATCACTGAAGCTTTTGTCCCCTACACCTTAACCCGATTCGACTGTAGTTCATCTGTTTCTCTGCAGACTTTATTCTCCTCCTTTCAACCTGATCTTCAATGATCAGGACCCCACAGGACCACCACAGAGAAGATATGATGTGGATCAGACACAGCAGTGCTGCTGGAGTGTTTAAACACTGTGTCCACTCACTGTCCACTCTATCAGAGACTCCTACTGAGTGTCTCCACCTTGTAGATGTAAAGTCAGAGACAGAAGATCATCTGTTTCTGCACAGTTTGTGTTGGTCGTCCTCTAGTCCTTCATCAGTGCTCACAGGACGCTGCCCACAGGACGCTGTCGGCTGGACGTTTCTGGTTGGTGGACTGTTCTCGGTCCAGCAGTGACACTGAGGGGTTTAAACACTCCAGCAGCACTGCTGCGTCTGATCCACTCGTACCAGCAACACACACTAACACACCACCACCATGTCAGTGTGACTGCAGTGCTGAGAATGACCCACCACCCACATCATATCTGCTCTGTGGTGGTCCTGTGGGGTCCTGATCATTGAAGATCAGGGTGAAAGGAGGAGAATAATGTCTGTAGAATTAATAAACTCTGTCTCAGTTCTGACCTCTTTTCTCTTATTGACCACACATTTGTAGGTTCATCTCACTCCTGGATGGCCTTCTGCCTCACCTGGTGCCAGCTTGGGACTACAGCCTGGGCACCTTCAACCAGATTAAAGTGAGTGTTGAGACACAGCGGTCAGACTCCTGTGGGTTTTGTTAGTCCTAATCCAGGATCTAGAGCTCTGTCTGGAGTAGTTCTAACGTAACCCTGCTCACCTGGATCAGGTGTGGTTTCTCATAGCTGGAGCTAATCCATGGATCTGCTGTGCTCGGTCACTCCTAGATCAAAGTTCAGTCTGTCGGTGGAGAAGTGATGTAAGAACCTGGTTTAGGATGATAAGTGTAATCTGAGCTCGGTCACATGACAGTAAAATGTGTCACTACTGTCATTTTGAATATTCCTGATTAATAATAACACATTTATTACCACTTAAATACCTAAATACCTAATACCTACCTAGTCTGGTTTGCTGTTGATGGTTGAAGTGAGTGGGATCATCATGGTCAGATCCAAATCCAAATTAGAAATCAGACGTTCCACTGTCTGGAACATCATTTACTAGTGGAGAACATTTAGAACAACTGCCCACATGACCAGATCAGACCATCCTACAAATTCAGCCCAAGAGCAGAACCACAAGATGAGTGAAGAACATCTAACAATCCTAAAATGTTCATCACAGACCTACAGGAAGCTCTCACCACAGCTGATGTTAAAGTGCAGCTTCTACCATCTAACATCTTCATGGAGGTTTTTAAGGAGGAAACTCTTACTGTCAATAAAACATCAGGACAAGACTAAAGTTCTCCAGAGAACATCTAGACAAAGAGCAGGACTTCTGGAACAATGTGTTTGGACAGATGAATCCAAAGCTGAATTATTTGGACACAGTAACAGAAGACATGTTTGAGCAGAAGAAGCTCATAGCAGCTGTGAAACATGGTAGTGGGAGTGTGATGGTTTGGGGCTGCTGTGCTGCAGCAGGGTGTGGAGATCTCTCCATCATAGAAACCACTATGAGATCTTTATTGTATCGGAGGGGGTTTGAGGAGAACATAAGAGCGTCTGTACAAAGACTGACGCTGAAACATCACAGAGCTGAAAGAATTCCGCATGGAGGAGCGGGAACGTCTTCCAGTCGATGTCAGAGACGGTAGACGGTTCTAGAAACATCTCACTGACGTTATTTCAGACAAAGGAGGAGATACAGATATTAGGACAGAGGGGTCTGAACTTTATCCTCACAATAAGATGACATTTCTATTAATGATGTTTATAAATGATGTTTAAAGATGTTTCTTCAGTCGTGTTTGTTTAGTTTATCACCTCCGTCTCTCAGTGTAGAAGATGAAAATTCCAGATGTTCAGTATGTCATAGTCAGAGGTGTCCTAACCTTAATAATAATAATACTGCTTGCTCTTTGCTGCCCCCTAGAGTATAAAGCAGTTCCTGCTTCTGTCCAAGCGCCGCTCAGCCCTCATCATCCAGTGCCTGAAAGATTCCGAATCCAGCAAGCCTAACTTCATGCCTCGCCTCTACATTAACCGCCGTCTGGCCATGGAGCACCGCGACAATCCCAGCCTCGACCCCACCTGCAAAAACGCTGTTTTCACTCAGGTAGTCCTGCCACCCAGCTCACCCAGTACGAGATTTCTCAGCATTAAACAGTCTGTGTCTTTAAGACTGATACACTATATGTCCAAAAACGTATGGATACCCATTCAGATGAATGTATGGATTGCACTCATTGCTGACACAGATGTGCAGATGCACACACAGCTTGTCTAGTCCTTGTAGAGAAATACTGCCAATAGAATAGGACTCTCTGGAGCAGATAAATAAACATGACCCTATGGGCACCATGTCTAATAGCAGGCATGGACTAGAGGGTATAAAGACCCCCAGCATTGAGCTGTGGAGCAGTGGAACTGTGTTCTCTGGAACGATGGAGCTCCATCCTACTGGGAGGGATGAGTTGAGGATGAGGTGGGGTGGTAATTATTGCTCTTGTGGCTGAATGCAGTCAAATTCACAGCAATGCTCCAGAATCTAGTGGAAAGTCTTCCCCAGGCAGTGGAAACAGTGAACGAGCCGGTGTCCCAATACTTTTGTCCAAATTCTGCATATTTAAATTAACTCACTTCTGATTGGCTGACCTGAATTGTTGAGTGGGCGTGGCTAAACTGCTGTAGGCTGAATGGGCAGGTACAGTAAATATAGTAATCTCCATTAGACCTCATTATGTGGGTTCTGACACTGTAAGACTCACTGTTGTCTAGAACGTGGTCTTTAATACAGAGTAGAACAGCCTGCGTGTGTGTGTTTGGGTGTAATGTAAGTGTGTGAAGGAGATGTTCAGAGGTGTGTGGTGTTGTTTCTCAGGTGTATGAAGGTTTGAAGCCCTCGGATAAGTATGAGAAGACCCTGGATTACAGGTAGGAGGCTTAACTGTACTGAGAGCTGCACTGTTACTGAGATCTTCTCTGCTCCTCACTAACTTCACCCTCTTCATCTTAGATGGCCTGCACGTCACGACCAGTGGTGGGAATGCAAATTCATCGCTGAGGGGATCATCGATCAAGGTAACAGCTTCACGCCACGGCTCAGGTGTTTAATTCAGCCTGGATGTGGATCCCACCCTGATGCAGTCAGTAGAGCAAGTTCAGCCCCACAGCCAGCCTCAGCCAATCAGCTCGCAGGGGGGTTCAGTTGGGAAAGAAATGGGCATTTTAAAGGACCAATGTCCTACATGTTTATTGTATCTTATTGTGTCCATCACTCCTCAATCTCCTCCAGGAGGGGGTTTCCGGGACAGCCTGGCGGACATGTCTGAGGAACTCTGTCCCAGCTCAGCTGAATGTGCCATGCCTCTGCCTTTCTTCACCAGAACCTCCAATCAGGTAAATGCTTGTTGCCTTCACCTAAACAGCACGACCTGACCTGACCTGACCTGACCTGACCTGACCTGACCTGACCTGACCTGACCTGACCTGCAAAGCTGTTTTGTGTAAATCTGGTTTTACAGCAGAATGACCCTGTTGTGTGTGTGTGTGTGTGTGTGTGATCAGGTTGCTGGAGAGGCCAGAGATTTCTATGTGCCGAACCCGTCGTGTCGAGAGTTCCAGAAGTTTGAGTGGATCGGGCAGCTCATGGGAGCAGCTCTGCGTGGGAAAGACTTTTTAGTGAGTTTCACAAAATCATACAAATCTTATGATGAACCAACTTTCCTCTGCAGACCCACTGCTATAGAGGATTATTAAATCAAGAACCAGAACCCAGTCCGGGCCGTAAGAACCAAAACCCAGTCCGGGCCGTAAGAACCAAAACCCAGTCCGGGCCGTAAGAACCAAAACCCAGTCCGGGCCTCAAGAACCAAAACCCAGTCCGGGCCGTAACAACCAAAACCCAGTCCGGGCCTCAAGAACCAAAACCCAGTCCGGGCCTCAAGAACCAAAACCCAGTCCGGGCCTCAAGAACCAAAACCCAGTCCGGGCCTTAAGAACCAAAACCCAGTCCGGGCCTTAAGAACCATAACCCAGTCCGGGCCTTAAGAACCAAAACCCAGTCCGGGCCGTAAGAACCAAAACCCAGTCTGGGTCTTAAGTGAAGACCTCCAGCCTGCAGTGGGATGTAGCTGATGGGGTTAAACCTCAGGAGTAGATTCAGGACTGCACTAATAACCAGTCCAGACTGGACACCAGCAGCACCAGTTTGTATCCTGATGAGCTCTTTCTACTGAAGCTGTCAGACCAGCAGCAGGCAGTCAAATCCGATTACAGGAACCGGCAGATCTAATCGACCCTGTACAGATTATTATTCTCATATTATTATAATAGAATATTATAATATAATGACCACATCACTCACTTCATCACTCCACTTCCCACTCAGGGGTGGAGGGTCATTCTCATCTCTACAGTCACACTGACGTGGTGGTGGTGTGTTAGTGTGTGTTGCTGGTACGAGTGGATCAGACACAGCAGAGCTGCTGGAGTGTTTAAACTGCTGGACAGAGAACAGTCCACCAACCAGAAATGTCCAGCCGACAGCATCCTGCGGGGAGCGTCCTGTGGGCAGCGTCCTGCGGGCAGTGTCCTTATTTAACCCTCAGATGTTTACAGTAATGGTCACTGCATTAACCAGGGTTTGTGTCTGGATGATGGAACAGGTTTCTGTGTGTTCATGGATCCGTTTCTGTGTTCTCTTTTCAGGTTCTAGCTCTGCCTGGGCTGGTGTGGAAGCAGCTCACTGGAGAGTCGGTCAGCTGGAATGAAGATTTTCCTGCAGTGGACTCTGTGCTGGTCAGCAGTAGCAGTAGAACCCGTATTGTGTTTCAGTGTACACTTACAAACAGTTCCTATGCATTAGATCCAGCAGTTCCAGGAGACCACACCCCTTTCAGTGTTTGTCTGCTATAACCTCCATCCGTAACATTATAACCAGCTGGTTTGGCGTCTGCAGTCCCCTCATTTCTGCTCTACTTACAAGAACCGTTCAGTCAGAGTCGCAGTGCTGACCAAGGATCAGCTTCACCTGCACTTTTAAATCTCAGTGTCACTCTTGGTCTGGTTCATTCAATTCGTGAAAAAATTAAAATGAAACGTCAATACAACATTGTGTGTGTGTTCTCAGGTGAAGCTGTTGGAGGCGATGGAGCGCATGGATAAGGAGACGTTTGACTTTAAGTTTGGTCAGGAGTTGGTGTACAGCACTCCGCTGAGCGATGGCCGGCTGGTGGAGCTGATCTCTGGGGGCGGATCAGTAGTGGTGCGTTATGAGGACCGCATGGAGTTCGTCCGGCTGGTGCAGAAAGCCAGGCTTGAGGAGAGCAAGGAACAGGTACACTTATTAATGTTCATATGACCCTCACGCTCATTCTGACAGACTGTAATACACTACAGGAAGCGTAGGGGGCGCTCTATAACGCTCTATAATGTTCATATGATCCACACGCTC